>JASDQU010106939.1:152926-168503 GCA_032191745.1 Picea mariana | reverse complement strand
CGTTTCGGGATTTCGCGGTTTCGCGTATCGGAGTTTTTGGAGAGCTGAGTCTTTCGCTCGTCCAACTCCCGATTCCCGATTTTGCGATGGAATAGGATCTCGCCACGTGTCTCTTGATCGGACGGTCAAGATGACGTCGGTATTTCTCAAGTGAAAAATCCTCCTGTGCGCTCCACACGACTAACCGTCGTGCAACTTCTTGCTGATCCAACGGCTGTCGGGCCTGTGTTCAAGAGCTGACGGCTGAAATTCTTTCACCTTTTTCGCGCTCTCCTTGTCCCTTCTGGACTGGTTTCTAGCCTCGGATCTGTTCGCAGGATGTATTGCACGGCTTCAATGGTTGTTCTTTGCACCTGAGATGCATTCTTTACACCTGTGGAGGAAAGATTCGTGAATCTTTCAAATATTTGAAAGAATTTCACGATTTCTTCATGATATGCTACAATCTTTAACAGATTTGAGCTATTTTCAAAAAATCTTTAAACGATTCAGCCTTCTTCTTGAATCTTTAACGAATTGAAGCGAAATCTTCAAGTTCTTTAAACTTTTCTCATTCTGTAGCTCTTCTGCGTCAATCTTTGATGGTTCTTTAAAAGAAAATTGGGCAGGTTTCTTCTTCTGCGTTCTCTGCTTCCTCCGCTAGCTTCTTACGGCGATCTTTAAAGAGTATTGCATACATCTTTCCAAGCCTTGTGAAAAAACTGTGTCGCGTGCTCTCAAGATGCGTGTAAGCTCTGCGCTGTGAGGATCGTGTTGCTCTCCCGACTGTGTGAAGAGGCTTACTGCTGAAGCACTGATACCATGATAAATTGTGAAGGACAGAGAAATGCAGAGAGAAAAGAATGGTATATTCAAATGTATGAAGAAGTACAGAACAGAACTGAAGAAGCTTCCTACAATAGGAAATAGCTGAGCTTATATAGGCTCAAGCAAGACAAAAATAGAAAGTACAACTGTCCAGTACAGCTGGCAGTGTACGGTTAGTCTGTTGAGGATACAATATATTTAACAATATCTGGAGGAATCTCTTGAAACTCAAACCTACATTTGTTTTTATTGAAACCCTGGTGGAGTCGGAAAAATCTCCTCTACTCGCATTTTAATTTGCTCTCCCGCTAGGGAGAAAGATTCCTTAGGATCCAACTTTTCAATATGAACTACATAGGAAGTGAAAAGACCAAATATCAATCCAATTTGTTTTATAGAGTGAGCAGATTGGGTTTTTGTTTTTGTGTTTTTTCTTTTTTTCATTTGGTTGATTGCTATAGTCCTTTTTTTATAGGCCACTAATAAAACATTCTCAGAAAAAAAGCATCAAACATGCCCTTTGTACGAAAAGTCAGTCGCTCAAAAGCAGCTATAAAGTCTTCCACTATTCCAGATTCTTTCAACTTTGTCAAACGGCCTAAATGGTTGGTGTCAGTGTCAAAGCGTTCATAAATCTCTACCACAAAGTGTGTCCAAGCAACATACCCTTGATGGGCAGTTTTTCTCCATTGCCACCATTTCCAACGTTCTTGATCTAGATGGAGAACATCATACTGGAGTTTGGCCAAATCATTTGTAATGTTGTACAAAGAGAAATAATCTTCCATTTTTGTTATCCAATGAGTGGGATCTGAACCATCAAATTTGATCACATTCACACGTGGAAGGTGTAGGTCATGTTGAAAGTGATGGGGTTGAAGATTATGGGAATGAGAGGAAGTTTCATCTTTGGTATGCAATGGTGGGTCGGATAAAGGGGGATCTACAGGGATCTGCAGCTTAGTGTAGATCATCGAAGCGACAGATTCAAGTTGGGTAGTAATGTCTTGTTTGAGGTATTCTTTGAGTTCCTCGATTGAGGCGGCGATGGAGGAATGCATGTTTTTATTGATGGTAGCAATATTGGCATTGAGATCTCTCACTTCTTGTTGGGTCTCTATGAAATTAGATTGCAAGGTATTGAAGTGAACTTCCAAGTCTTGGCTACGGGTATGGGCCATGATGACGAGGGAACCAAAAAAGGGCGGGTGGGGTCAAAAAATTTGCTAAAAAATGATAGGTATGAATGTGATAAGGGCGAAGAGATAAATCCAATGGAATAGGTCTCAAATAATGGTGCCACAAAATCCAATTTTTTTATTTTTTTTACACCAGCAGAGTTATAGTATGGTCTGAAGAATATTGCAGTGATGAAATGCCCAAGTGCTTAATTAGGAAGAAATGTGTATTGATTTGGCAATTCGAATGCAGGAGATACAGTTGCACGGCGATAGATCTTGTCTGTTTTTTCTTTTTCTTTTTTTTTTCATCCCCAAAGGTTAGGTATTCAAGGGTTCTACAGACAAGGGTTTGCCCTGTGCTATAGCTCTCTAATATACGTGCGGGGTCCAACAGTAGTACTCGCCCCAATATCTCAAACGCCAACTAAGGAGGCTAGACCATGCCCTTAGCTGTACTACTCGACTACCTAGGTACTAAAGAGTATCTTCCTGAGTGTTGTTCTCGGTGGAACTATAGAAGTCAGGCGGTCGATCGGTTTATCTAAAGAGGGCTTCAAGAAATCTAGGTCGAACTATATACAGGTGTTGTCTGATGCGTTACCACTCGAAGGGGTGCCAACAGGGGTTACAAGGGTGGCCAACAGATGTGCGCTTAAGTACCACTTGTATTTCATGCGTGTATGAATCCCCAACCGTGGGTTTATGCGTGTAACGATAGATATTTGTAGCTTAAAAACGCCGGGATATGTCTCTACCCTAAAAAAAAAAATTAACCCACAATTTTCTGCCGATGAAAGTGCCCTGATACCACTTGTAATATTCCAGATCCAAAAAGTATGCAGAACAGAAATAAAATGCTAGAAATGGTAGATGAACAACAATATAAGCATAAAGACACCACAATAATGCCAAAATGATACCAGAATAACACCAGAAAGACAACTTTGATTACTGAGAGAAATGTTCACTTGCCTCTTCGAGGGGGCAACCTCCAGCAGAGCAAAGCTCTATTACAATAATATCCAAGACAAAAGGTATCATACCCTCAACTCCTATTTATACTAAATATGTCTATCAAAAGAACCATCTAGAGGAAGATCCTTCTAGAAGTGGAAGCTTCTATTAGATTTTCTTACATTCGACTTATTCTTCCTTATTGCTAGGACTTATTAATATTGACCTTTATTACATCGAAATACATTATTCTACCTACATGAGGGGTTAGGTCCCTAACAAAGAATGATGACCCTATGGATTTATCTTCAAAAATCAAAGCCATAATGCATGATAATGAAGCCACTAGAGTGAAGATTGATATCCCTCTCACATCTTTCATTAAGTCCCCCTACTCTACATACTCTCACTACCTTGAATTGTTGCAAGTAAGTGGTCAAATGAAATCCATCAAATTTGACAAGATGGTGGAAAATTTTGCAGAATGTGCGAAAACCTTTGGAAAGAAGTTATCTCTTTCAACTGGCGAGACTATTTACCTTGCTCAGAAAGACAAGGGTAAAAAACATGATTCTTCCAAAGGAGAAAGCAGCAGAAGAGGACTTGGACATGGAAGAAAGAGTTTCATAGGCAGGGGGGTTAGACACAACCAAAGTGATATATACAATCTTCATTATACATGTTGCAAAAATAATGGGTCACGTGAAGCAAGTGACTGCAGATTTCCACGAGATAAGATTAAAGAAGACATACATAATAATAAAGAGGACAAAGTTAAACCTACAAAACCAACAAAAGGTAATCCACCTGAATCTGTCCATTACATTTTTTCTCACTACAATATAGGATCAATAAAATATTTATTTAAAACTGCATATAGTCCTTGAAAAGTTGCATGGATTCTTAACATAGGAGCAACCTCTCACATGACATTCTGAAGAGATTTTTTTAAAGACTTCAATGAAAATGTAGATGGCATAGTGTATTTTTCAGACAAGTCCAGCCTTAAACCCTCGAGAATGGGCATCATCAGACTCAAGTTGCCTGGATTCTCAGATTTTCTTCTGCATAATGTGCTCTATCTTCCTGAGCTGAAACATAGCTTGTTGTCCCTTGTGCACATCAAAAAGCAAGACCACTTTGTTCATATGATTTATGGCAAACTTGAAATACAAAAGGATTCTAATAACATGCTTGTTATGACCAGAATGGAAGATGGAAGACTACTGAATTTGAATGGGACATCTTCCCATACACACAATGTTGCATACCTTTCTGATCACGGTGAAGGTATAATGTCATTTGGTCTTTTGTGGCATGCTAGATTTGGTCATATCAATTATGACAGTCTTCGTTTATTGAGAAATAATTGTGTTTCCGGTTTTCCTATTATTCCTAGAAAACTGAAACAATGTGATACTTGTATCACTAGAAAGCATAGAAAACAACCATTCCATGATTCTACTTCCAAACCATGTAGAAAAATTGAACTGATTCATTCTAATTTGTGTGGCCCTATGCATGTTCCTTCTAGAAATGGAAATAAATATATCATGTCTTTTTTTTATGGTTACACTAGAAGGGGTTGGGTGTACTTGTTGAAATATAAATCACAATATTTTGAAACATTTAAAAATTTTCATGTATGGATTCAAAATGAAGCTCAGTCTCGTATTGGCTCTATTCGCACTGATAATGGAAGAGAATATACATGTAATGAATTTGAAAGTTACCTTAGCCAACATGGGATCAAACATCAAACTACAATTCCATACAATCCCCAATAGAACGGTGTATATGAACGAATGAACAAGACACTCCTAAATATGGTTTGTTCCATGATGTTTTTCAATAATGTTAAATTGATGTTTTGGGCTAATGCAATTCTATGTGTAGTTTATGTTAAAAACAAGTGTCTATCTCATGCTATTAAAAACAAGACTTCTTATGAAATGTGATATGGTCACATTCCTTTGGTGAGGCATCTCAGGGTCGTTGGTTCCACCTGCTATGCCTTGATTCCTAAGGAACAAAGAAGCAAGCTTGATGCAAGAAGTCAGAAGTGCATCTTCTTGGGGTACTCAAATACCACCAAGGGGTGTCATTTTTATGATGATACAAACAAGAAATTTATCCTTTCCAGAGATGTGATCTTTCTTGAATCCTTCAAGAAAGAGGACATTGTAGAGAGGCAGCTTGATCGTCTAAATTCACTCATGCAAAGACATATCATGAATTTGATCATGAGATTCCACATCTTGAAGGGGGGATCCCTATCTTGGTTAAATCTATGGAATCTCCTTATGAAGCACCATATTCCCCTCATGAAGAAGTTCTTGCCACTTCATCAGAACCTGAAGTTCAATTGGATGATGTGATCGAGGGTATTGAAAAGTTGAGGCTTGATGAAATCTCAGCACCATCTCAATCAATTGAGCAACCTAGACCAAATTAGAAAGGTCCAAAAAAATGGCTCACAAAAACACTTGAAAATGTTCATCCTAATAAGATCAGAAAAACAGGAACTAGATTGTCCTCAAAACAAAATGGAGGTAATGTAGATAATCCAAACTCAGGTGATGTAGATAATATGGATATTTCATATAATTGCGAGTTGAATTTAGCTACTAACCTTGAACCAACTTCCTTTAAAGAAGTTGTTTCTCATGATTAATGGAAAGAATCCATGCATAAGGAATATGATGCTCTCATCGAGAATGGGACATGGAAGTTGGTGGGCCTTCCATATGGAACCAAATCAATTGGATACAAGTGGGTATTCAAGAACAAGTACAAATTAAATGGCTCACTTGACAAGCACAAAGCAAGACTCGTGGAAAAACGATTTGCACAGAAAGAATGTGTTGATTATGAGGAGACTTTTTCCCCCACAACAAAATGGGCTACCATCTGCACTCTATTTTCCATGGAAACACAAAATGGATGGAAAATTCATCAAATGGATGTGAAGACTTCCTTCTTGAATGGATACTTGAAAGAGAATGTGTTCATGTATCAACCATAAGGCTTTGTTGGTACAAGAACATAAGTTATGCAAGCTCATCAAACCCTTATATGGCTTGAAACAAGCACCACGAACATGGTATGAAAATTTAACCGAGCATCTTCTGAAATTAAATTTCAAGCATTTCAATCTTGACAATGCAACTTTGTTTGTCAAGAAAGTTGAAAAAATTGTTGTGTATCTTGTAGTATATGTACATGATCTGTTCATAACAGGGAACAATGAGAACTACATTGCATCCATAAAGAAAGAGTTCAATAAAGGCTTCGAGATGACAGATTTGGGACATCTTCACTACTATTTGGGAATTGAAGTGATACAAAATCCAAAGTACATATTAATCTCCAAGAATTATAATGGAGAACTATTGAACAAGTTTGGCATGGCCGGGTGCAATTTGTTTTCTACTCCAATGGAACAAAATTTGAAACTCACATCAAAAGAAGGGAATGAATGTGTGGATGCAACCAAGTATATATAGCTTGTGGAAAATTTTATCTATCTTACTACCACTAGACCAGACATTTCATTTGTTGTTAGGATTATTTCCAAGTTCATGCAAAAGTCTTGCAAAGAAGATTGGTCTGCTACAAAAAGAGTTATGAAATACTTGAAAGGAACTCAAGATTTTGGACTCAGGTACTCTAATGTGGATGACATCAACCTGATCGAATATTCTGATTCTAACTTTGATGGAGATAAGGAAAATGGAGTATCAACTTCATATTATCTCATGAGTCTTGGATCAGCAATTGTCTCCTAGAGATCACACAAACAATCAGTTCCAGCAGATTCCACAACAGAGGCAGAATATGTGGTAGTTGCAGAAGCGGCAAAGAAGATTGTGTGGCTCGGGAAAATACTTGAATATTTGTAGGAGAAACAAGTGAATTCTACTCCTCCTCTAGTTGACAATACTTTTGCAGTCAAGTTGGCCAAGAATCCCAGATTCCATGATCAAACCAAGAACATCAGCAAAAAGTATCACCTGATTCGATATCATGTAGAGGCCAAGATTATTCACTTAAGACATTGTTTCACAAATGCACAAATTGCAGACATCTTCACCAAAGCGCTTGGAAGAGAAAATTTTGAGAAGTTCATAATGATGTTTGGACTCACGAATACCCCTTCGAATTAAGGGGGGAATGTTGGACACGTAATCATTTGTGGTTGCGTTACTTGTAACAGTAATGTACATATGAAGTGGCATAGGTGATAGGAAGAGTCATACATTGGAGAAGACCAGCAGTTGCATCTTTGTGTATTATTGAACTTCATACTAATGGAATAATCATCCCGTGGAGTTATGAATTTTGTCCACTCCTAACCTGACAATTATGATAATTGAGTTGTGATTTTATTTTGATTGGGTTAACTGGATTAATGTAATTTTAGATCATGGGTGTTATAACAAACTTAATTATATATAAACTAGGTATACAAAACTTGAATGAAATTTTAGTGTTTTATTTCATAGAAAAAATTTAAAGATTTGTATTTATTTATGTTTAAAAATATAATTACCTATTAAGATTTAATTTCATTTAAATATATAAAATGGTCACATAAGAAATTTCATACCACCCTTGTAAATTAACAATTATTAATTTCATTTAAATATATAGAATGGTCGCATAAGAAATTTCATAGCACCCTTGTAAATTAACAATTATGCCTTACTCAATATAGGAAGTAGGTGGAGTTTCACACCACCCTTGTAAATTAACAATTATTCCTTACTCAATATAGGAAGTAATGGACCTCAGATGGGGTGTTTACGGATACAATGGGTGGACAACCAGTGGGGAGGACACCTAGCCTAGTCTCCCACCACCTTGAGCTAGCTCAGGCGCACTCATCCTCCACCATCACCTCATGAATTTAAAGCCTCGGTCGTCGCTCCTCAGCATTCACTCGTCTTCGGTCTGGTGTAATGTCTTGGTGCATCTGTTCATGGGAAGGTTAATGGTAATGGGATGGACGCAGTCATAGTCCCATCACCCGTCCTGGCATGGTGGTTTTAGGCCTATGTTATGGAGTGCCATGGCTCATTCGATCCCTTGGCCTCTAGAGTCTCGGCCTCCTCCGAAAGTTGGTTTCATATTTCTCCTATGGCTCGAGCTTTTGCAGAGCACTCGGCCCTCGGTACCCAAAACCTCTCCTCTGGTTAATCATTGTTATTGTGTCTGGATGGTCTCACGCTCTTCAATCAACAGATCTCACTTCTTTCACATGCTCCTCATCTAGTTTCAATTGGCTCTCTCGATGCCTCGACTCAGGGCTAAGTCGAAGAGGGGCACAAGAGTGTGTGTCTAGTAGGCTCATCTGAGCTCTCCTCTAGAACCTGAGAATGTCTCCACCCCGAAGCCTCTTGCTTCTCCCACTCCCTCCTTCACTTTTGTTCTGCCTCCTCGAGACACCACTCTGGACTTGTCTCCATTGTCGAATCCTTATGCTTGTCAAGTCAAATGGTTCGACAGTCATGGAAACTCCCTCGGCCTCGCTCCCAGGCTCAGTCTATCCCCCCCCCCTCCCCCCCTCCCCCAGCCTCCACCTCCCCCTCCTCCTTCTCCACCTCCCGTCACCTCCACCTCCCCCATTCCCTCAACTCCTCTCTCCTCTTCGTCCTCCCCTGCTCCTTGCTCTGACTCCCCCACTTCCTCAACTCCTCCTCCTCTGCTCTCTTTTGCTTGCTCCTGCTGCGCAGAAAGGGACGTTTTCGAGGAGTCTTTGGATGCCATCAAGCGAGGACTCAAGGACATCAAGGGCATCATCAACGAGATGCAACACAAGGAAACAGAGCAGTGGAGTCGAGTGGAGCTTCTGATGACATTCCTTCAAGACCTCAAGCAGGCTATCTCAGATAGAGACAAGCTCGGAAAAGACACCATGCATGTGTGACAGTTTTTTTTGGAGCAGAGGCTCGACCCCGGCACTGGCTAGTTCCTTCTAGCTCAGGTTTCCTGTGTTTTTATGATTTCAGTTAGTTTAATTCACAAGATTTTTTCCATGTGCGGCTTCTCAGTTCTAGGATTTTCTAGTCTTACCACAAGTCCAACCTTTTGGGTTTGGTCTGTTCAGTCTAGCCTACATAACGTTTTCCTTACGTGGCACATTAGATCTTTGTCTCTTACAACTCTACAAATTTTGCATGGACACTATGAATTTTCGGCCATGTGGCAGCATTGGTTTCCCACTAGGGCAATGTTGTCACAGCCTCCTATGATAGCATGACAGATGTAATTTTTCTTCTTCGCAGTTTTTAATACAAATCCTAACTTACAAAAAAATATATATATATAGGAAGTAATGGAGTTTCACATGTATAGCTTTGATTAAGATTTTATACTCACATAAATTAGACTAACTAGGAGGAGTTGTCCATATAATATCTCATTAATTACTTAAGTTCCATTGATTCAAATAAAAGGAGGTATAATAATAATTATTTATTAATTGCAAGAAAATTTAAGAATGGAATATGTATTAATTTTACATTAGGTGATGGGGTTTAGGATAAGCAAGTTGTCATCAGTGTTATATCTATACAGTCAAATGAAATAGTCTTGTAATTTTTAATTATAGTTATGTTTAAAATATTGTTATAATTATTATGAATATTCATAAATATATGATTTATGTGATAAAAGGAATAAAATTTTATGGACATTTTGAGAATAATGTTTAAATAATATTATTGCTCAAAGTTGATGGAACTTTAAGCAATATGGTTTTAAGTTGACATAAACTAGGCTAGGACTTTAAAATAATATCTTACTTCTTGTGACTATAAATGTCTCTCTATGATAATTTAATTTATCAATGAGAATGAATAATTATATTGCAGTTAATGATGGAGAATTTTCAAAGAAGAATATGCATAAGAAATTAATTTACGTCTAATGATTAGATTGGGTAATTACTTTATTTGAAACATAATATATTGTATTGCGCAGCTTGTATAAAATTGATATAACTTAATACATAGTATTGCACAACTATAAGGATGACGAATTGGATTGCACACTTTGTGCAATCATGCATAAGTTGATGAAACTCATTTTGCAACATTGCATAATCTTAAATAAAGTTATGATTGGCAAAACTCCTTGCACAATCTTGCCCAAGTTGTAATTTAGTTAATTTCATCTCTATTTAATTGACTGGTATAGTCATATGTTGCTTTTGTGATTTTGAAAATCTTGTAAGTATTTCAGAACAATATGCTATAAAAAATGACACAATTTGGGCTTCAATTTAAATGGGCTTTACAATCTACTCAATTTTCAAGTGTACGTACTCGTTGGATGCAGAATTAGATTCCACATGCAACGAATACCCACTCACTTTTGATTGACCAACAATGAGATAAACTAGAAATACATGGAAAAGCCAAACTACCTTTTTTAATTGTATTTTCGACTTATCTCCTTATAGGTCTACTCAAATTTCAATTGTGTTTTTCACATGTATTTCTAGTTTATCTCGCGGTGGGTTTATCAAAAGTATGGAGAGTGGATACTCATTGCATGCGGAATTTAATTATGCACCCAACAAGTACCTGCACTTGAAATTTGAGTAGACATAAGTCGAAAATATGATTAAAAAAATAGTTTTCTTTCTTTCTCTATGAAAAATCATAACACTTATTTTATAATTTTCCTTAGGAGACCCATTTAGATCTCAAATTTACCCTAATGAAGGGATTTGCACCATCCTGAAAGAATTTCAGACTTATCATCAAAATCATTATTTTTCTTCTTATTATTTTTTTTCTCTTCCTTGCAACCTTTTTTGAAATGCATGACCTTCTCACGGCTCAAACATTTTGCCTTGAAATTTCCAAGAGATTTAAGTCTTAGATAGGATTTGGATTTTTCTTTGTCCCTCTTCTTGCCTTTCTCCTTCGGTCTTACAACAACATCTAAGGCATCATTGGTGGATTTAGAAGCTTGTTGACGATCGAAATTGATTGTCCGTCAACTGGAAGAAGGAGTCTAGTCCGGGGTTGTCTAAATAACCCAAGCCGTTTGGTATAACTCGTTTCGACGGGTTTAATGTCTCTATTAGCCAATCTAAAAGTCCTAAAAGAAACAAGTAAAAGAAATGAGATAACTAACTAATTACTAATCACTGTATATATATGTACATACGTATAATGTAACTATTGTAGATAAATTTAAAAGGAAAATTTACTCATTACTTATGTACATGATATAAAAACTGCAAGTTTTAATCTAAACTTACAAAACTCAATGTGAAAATGATTTTCTTTTAGGAAGCAGATAAAGAAAGCACATAAAAATATTTTTTGTATATTTTTCCTTTATAAATCTAAACTAATATAAAGAAAATACTATAAAATAGAAACGTGTGGATAGTCGAAAGCCAAACCATACATTTGAGTTTGAGTGACAAGTAAATGACAGAAAAATGTAAATGAGCTAACCTGTTAGTGAGTTTAACGATATGTATCCAAGCATCTGCATGATCAGAGAACGTCCAACTACCATGTCCAAGAGAGAAACCTGCAAGGAACCTTAAGATTGTTCTAAATAAATTCAGAACAATGTGTTGGCAGTTGAGTTTAATGACAGAATAGATGATACGAATAGGTGTTGTGATCTTATGATTGCAAGCAATTAAATTAAGATAAATCTGATTGTAACGACGTTGCATTTAATCATTCAACTATAAATTAAAGATAAATAATGTCATTTAAGCTGAATAGATGATCACACTGTTAATATCTAGAGCATCAAATATGGACGGTATTTATAAAAGAATTATTCCAAAACACAACAGATTGTGAATTATAAAGCTATCAAAACCTATAAGTATATCAGGATAAACAAAGCATAAATGAGAACACCATTTACAAGAAGCTAAAGCTAAAATGCAAATTGTTGTTCCATTCAAGTTTGTGAATTAATCATCCATATTCAGCCCCAAGCCAAGATGTCTTCGTTACAAAAAATATGTAGTATTTAAAGAGTTCTTGCAAGCTAAACATCCTATCTTGTAAGATAGAATCAGATCTCTGGTATTTGAAATTTACAAATATAGAGGGTCTAAAAAACCTCTCAATATCAAACTATATCTTCAAAATTATTAAAGTTCTATTTTGATTTACAAAATAAGCCAAAAGAGATGACTAATTAACTAAGTCCAGCCTACATCCATCTTATAAGATCACCACAAGATATGTACCTTGAAAGAAAAACAAAATGAGCAAATCAGATATTTATTTAACTAACAATTTCTAAAATTTTATATGAGAATTGACTTGAATTCAAACTAATTTTTTTTTAAAAGATAAGCTACAGGTTTCTGTAGCTAGTTAAAATAGAAAAAATCAAAATCAAAAAATAAAATCTAATTTATTTTATTTTCAAATCAGAATCAAAACAAAAACAACTATTTACTATCTCTGCAATTTGACCAAGAGGCACCTGATAAATCCGAATCTATGATGGTGAAATTCGTTGAGGTTTTTTTTTTAGTGATCATTTTATTTAAACTGCTTAATCCCCTTGTTTATAAAACTCAACTCTGAGTTACCCTATTTCTTATTCTTTGGATTTTTCTTACCAGTTGGTTTGTCAACAATATCTCGAAATGGCTCAACAGTAGCAGCAAGAGGAACCTTCTCTTTGAATACATCCACTACCTCATTTTTCAATTTCTTGGGTATGAAATTATATCGAGGCTTTTCCTGAAGGGTTTTGCATAGGAACAGATTTTAGTTTAGTGGACGCATGGTATTCATGTGGATTGTTACAGAGGTCTTTGATAGCAAGGTTTAACCTCTGTCTATGATAGAACTCAACCATTTTCTACAGATATTCAAATCCACAGAGAAGAATTGAAAAATAAAGAAAACTCAAACGCAACAGATTTTCTGAGAAAATGTTGTCCAAAAAATGAAACATACCTGTGAAATGAAAACATTTCTGAAAAATTTTCCCACGATGAAGGTAAATGGGCCCATTTCGGTTATGGGTTTTCAAGGGTTTGATCTAATTCATAACCGTTTGCTCAGAATAGCTCCCGCAAAAACGTGTCTCTGGCAGGCAATTACGGGGTTGACCAGACTGTAACAAGAGCGACTCAAAACAACTGTGGGTTTAGATGACATAGGTAGGAGAGGTAAGTCTAAGCGGATACCATGAAAAGAAAATAAGCAGAGATCTTGTGCGATCAAAACAAAGATATGGAGGTCTCGGTTATGGGGTTTAAACGCTCCTGGTCATGAATGCTTTGAGTACATCCCATTACCAAAACTCTTAACTCGAAATGAGAGGCCTGTCAACTCATTTTGCCAGCCAACACGACGTACAGAACACTATCCCAATGCGGTTAAATCCTATGATATGAAAAGGGTACATTCAAATTGCAAAGTCTAGGATATGGATACGGTTTCATAAACCAAATATTAAACAAAAAAATTGGTATATCCTTTTAAAAGAGATAAGCATACCATCAAATAGCAATTCATCATAGGTGTTTCATTGGTATATGACAAGCTCAAAAACTATTAATCCCATTGACTCCTTGAGACCAAGCCTTAGATAAAAATCAAAATGCAACTTGAGTTTCAATTGGCTTGATTCATGCTTACAGTCATGAATCAAGCATGAAAATGCAAAATAAAAATGAAATGAAGAATCAGAACATCATTTTTACAACTGACTAGTCACCTTCAAATAGCAATATTTGCAAGATGAGGCATAGGCAGCGATAGGAATTGTCATTTGTCACTTTAAAAGAACAAAAAATTGTAGGGTTTCCAACAAAGCTTTCTGCCTCACCTCCTCTAAGAGTAAAGCAACCACGACCTTATCAAGCACCAAGTTGTTTACAGTGCTTCTGGCCATTACTAGGTTGTCCCAGGAATCTAGCAAAAAAAACAAAAGGATCATACAACAATCCTCCTCATCCATCTTCATTCCAACTAAAATCAACTGGGTCACAATAGTATTAAAAGCATCCAGATGCTTAACTACAAATCACCATCACCCATTCTCGAGGTGAACAATGTTTTCCACATAAAATGTTTATTAACTAAGAATTTAGTCTGGTACAAATCCACCAACTTCTTTCAAAGACTTGTTGCAATTTTTTCTTCAAAAGCATTCAATAACATTGAATCAACCAAACAAAGCCTGATAAGGCTTCTTTCCTTTCTCTCCAACACTAACCACTGTTCATCTTTCATACTAATGGGTTTTATCCCAAATACTACTCCCCATAGATCTCGATCTATGAGCAAATCATTCATCTTGAGCTTCCACAACTCAAAGTTAGTGTAATTGAACTTTTCCATTTCTAATCCCAATGTCCTCACCATTTCCTTGCAATAAACTTTCTTCTATGCAAGCTCCCACCGAAACCAAAGTTAGAACAAAATCTTTGTCCCTGACACCTTGGATCCGAGGTGGTTAGTCTCTCATACCAAATGAAAGAAAGCAAAGGTGCAAAATACACTTCTTATACTAATCAAAGAGAGGAGAATGTCCAGAAATCTAAATAAACACAATTGTAGTAATAAAAAACATAGAATCATACAACCATTAAACAGTGATTTCCTAGGGAAAATGTTGAAATAATGTAACTGCAAAGTGTATTCTTATTATTATTGATATATTATTCATAGGATCAATCCCCATTGTGGATTGATCATGTCAGTTATTGTAATAGGACCAAATCCCCTTTTGTGGATTGGTCAAAAGACAATTGTAATAGGCAGAATAAGAAGTCGGCCCCAACAGATATTAAAGAGGCCCAGAAATATAATAAAGGAGGGTTTACCCACCCAGTTTAAGAAGTCGGCCCTACCAGTGAAGAGACACTTCACACGTGTCAAACTTGTATAAATAAAGAGATCAACGCCTCACTTAGACACACAACACACTTGCTCATTGAGAGACAAGTTTCGGATTTCCAGTTGGAGAAGAGAGAGAGAGAGTGGCGCATCTTTTAGAGAGGACTTTTTGTTTCATCTTGAGTTATCTCTTGACATTGTATTGGGAATCTATAATAAGGAAGTTTTGCTGGGTTTTCTTCCCCTAGAGGGTTTCCCAGGATAAATGTTGTGTCTCTTGTGATTGTGTATTTCTCAATGATCTTGTCTTATGTTGTTGTTATCTATTGAAATGCAAAGAACTATAATAATGGCTTAAACATTAACATGGTTTCAAAGCCAAGATGAAGAGAGCATCTTTCACAAGAGAAAAGTGAAAAACGTCACTATTGTCGTACATGAAAATTAGGGCTTTTTTTTGGAAAGGTTTTTCAACCCTAAAACGACCTAGAAAAGTGCACCCTCTCCCAAGGATCGTTTTGGCACCTTCAGCGCACCTTTTCAGTGGCTAGATCTCCCGAAAAGTGAAACCCTAGTTTCACAAAGTACCAGAAAACCAGAGTACCATAAGTACTAGAAAACCAGAAGCACCAGTCCAGAAATCCGCAGATCAAGTTTGAGGGGGTAAAAGTTGGATTTTCGAAATTCTGACTACACCAGCATACTCGCCTCAGCTCAACACATCTATTCCCTGGATCAGAATTTCAAAATCAAATTTGAAAAATTAGGGTTTCCTCATAAAAC
>JASDQU010106939.1:97555-111570 GCA_032191745.1 Picea mariana | reverse complement strand
TATGGTCACCAATATCTTATGGGATTTTTTCTCATAGGGATTTCACTAAGCATAGTAGTAATATCTCCCTAGGGTTGGCCTAGCAATCCTAGAAAATAATGGGCTATATTTCCTATGGTTCTCCTAGAAACAAGCGATAAGATCACACACAAGAAATTAGGAGAATGGGATACCTTTTCTTGAAGGTTGTCCTTAATGTATTCCTGACCATTGTAGTCCTAAAGTTCCAGCTCCAGCTTATACAACCTGCTTCTTTCACACCAAATAAAAAATAATACCATTCTACTTGTCCTCCTAGTGTTAGAATCCTAGATCTACCTTCGATCTAACCTGATCTATAAAAATATAAACCAGATCTGAATATTTATACATAAAAGAAAAACATTTATGAGGGAAAACCAAATGATCTATTAATGAATCATAGAGAATACATGTCAATTCATACCTCAACTTGAGGAATATGCATCCTACTTTAGCCTCCTTGCTCCTTGCCTCTCCTAGCAGCTCCTTAGTCAGACTAGGATCACTGACTGTTGGCTATGTTGATGGACACCTTTGTAGTTGAAAAAAAACACATTACCATTCCATTGTTCTCACTCTTTCCCAAGGATTTCCTTTGTTATATAGCTCTTGGAGGAGGCTTGGGAGAGGCTTCTAGATATTCTAGAGGCCAATAGAGACTCGAATGATGTGAGTTCCTAGGCCTTTGACACGAAGATCCAAATTATCTCTCACTCCTCGCCTTGTAACTCTTCATTTATATAATTTTGAAAATGCCTCTCTTGTTGATCCACTAGTGTCTAGAGAGGGCCTCACTTGTTTTCCACTAGGTGTCCCGCGAGGATGCCAATAAGGGTAAAAAAGGGTTCAATTCTTAAGTAAAAGATGTATTTGGGCCTTTATCATATGATGTCTTCTGCTCTTGCCTATAGGGTGAAGATTAAGGATATAACACGTGCCTATTCCCAACATCTGGTAAGTGGTAGCGAAGTCAGGATCACTCTTGTAGAGTGGGGGCCACTCAGATGCCTCATGGACACATGAGTGGAGCACCGTGGTTAAGGCTAGAACTAGAGGTTGAATGAGGCAGACAATGACATGATTGGTTCTCCCAATCTTATATTTTATATTGAGATGGAACTGCTGCAAGTATGTGGACCATTTTTGATGGAGATCGTTCAACAATTTTCCTTGTGATTTCATGAATTGCAGAGGCTTGTGATCAGTGTGAATGACTATATCCTTTCTGAGAATGTAGTGCTTCCATTGTTGGCAGGATTGTGTAATGGAATACATTTCTTTGTCATAGGTGGGGTACTTATGGACAACTTCTGATAGTTTCTCACTATAATATTCCACTGGATGACTATGCTGAGTGAGAATTGCGCCCATGACATAGTCTGATGCATTGATCTCAATCTCAAAAGGTTGTTTTATATCGGGTAAGGAGAGTACTAGAGTTGAGCATAAGCAATTTTTTATATAATCAAACACTTTTCATTGTGACTTCCCCCACATGAACTTTTCCTTGCCACCACCCTTGATCACTTGGCCGAGGGCCCATGCAATATGGGAGAATCCCAACATGAACCTACAATAGAAGTTGACAAGTCCTAAGAAACTTTGAAGCTCGATTAGTGTGTTTGGGGCTGGTGAGTCACGAATGACTTAGATATTGGATGGATCCACATGAAAAACATGCTCATCAACAATATGTCCTAGGTATTGGACCATGTTCATGCAAAAGGAGCATTTTTCCAAGTTATCATATAGCTTGTGTTGTCGCATAGTGTGAAGGACCTGCTGAATATGATACAAGTGTTCTTCCCAATTCTTGTTGAATATGAGGATATCATCTAGATATACCAACAAAAAATAATCGGTGAAATACCATAATATATCATCCATCAATATCATGAAAGTTGTTGGAGCATTTGTCAAAGCAAAGGGCATGACTAGCCATTCAAAAAAACCTTGTTTGGACTTCAAAACAATCTTCCATACATTAGTCTATTCTATTGGGACTTGGTGGTAACCAAACTTCAGGTCAATCTTACTGAAAAACTTAACTCCCTTGAGCTTCTCAAGAAGGTTTTCAATTCATGGAATTGGGTACCGGTTCTTGACTATGATTTTTTCTAGGGCACTGTAATCAATGCAGATTGGCCAAGTCCCATCTTTCTTATGCACGAGTACAATTGGGTTTCTGTAAGGTGAGGAGTTGGGTCGGATGTGCCCATTTTGAAGCAAATCTTGGATTTTTTCATTTATTTCCTCATTTTTCATCAAAGAGCGATGATAGAATGACCCATTGGGTAGAGGTGCACCAGGGGTTAGATCGATTGAATGATTGACCTGACAGTGTAGTGGTACCTCGGTGGGTGAGGAGATGTCTTTGTATTATTCCACAATCTTTTCTACTTGCTTCTGCTACATGGAGAGGTCCTTTACAGAGGCTATGGATATGGCTGTGACCTTCTATTCACTAGAGAGAGAATCATGAAGAAGACAAATTTCTTGGTTTGTGAAATGACCTTCCTGCATTGCTTAGCAAAGATCAAAGAAATGGAAGTAAGATGAACAACCTCTAGTATCATGTACAATTGTCTACCCAAAGTAATAATTAAATAATGTGAGGTCTAGATTCATATACATCATGTTGTTTCCACAATTATGGTTGGCCTAAAATAACATCAAAAACTTCATGGGGGGAAATATCACACAATACCTCAGCCTTGAAGGGATTGATGTTGTAGGGAAGACGACATTGTTGGTTGACGCAAAGATATCTTCTTTGGCGAAGCCAAAATATGGTGTAGGGATGCTGGTGTGGCATCGTTAGTAGGTTCAATCGCTTGATGACCTCTGCCGAGATTAGGTTCTTTTGACTTGCTCTATCGACAATGAAATGCAACAGATCACCCTTCACCCACATCTACGAGTGAAAAATGTGTTCACTTTCCTTCGGTTCTTCTGGTTCACTTGTATGGACCTTGATGGTAGTGACAGTGGCATTGGATTCTGCATCAATGATCTGCTTCCCCTTGTATGGATATGATTAAGATTCAGAACCTACCTCTGACTCTAAGGCTTTTAGCTCAGCCCCTAATGACTTCTTCGAGCGACATTCATTGGTGTTATGCCAGGGTATTTTATGGAATTCACACCACTTCCCAGTGTCTTTCCTCATATTCTCATTACCCTTATTTGTTTGTGGCTTGGATTGGTTGACCTGCAGTGGTCCATCCTTTCTCTTTCCTTTGTTCTATGGATTGGGGCCGCATTTTCCCTACTTTTGTTGTGAGGAATTTGCAGATCCAAACTCCCGCTTCTTCGGTTTAAATTTCTGCTTGATTTTTACAGCTTATCAATAATCTGTGCCTAGTGATGAGATCTCCATAAACTCCATTTATTTTTGGATGTATCTATGAAGATAACCGCGGTACTTGAGCACTAGATGTCATTTAGAGTCTTTGATACCCAACTTGGTGCACAAGGTATGAAAGATATTTTTGAACTCTGGTACTGTTTGGTCCCTTTCCCGTCGCAATGTCATCCATATCATATACTGGTCATCGTAGCTTCCAACATGGTAGTATTGTTCCTTAATAACATCCATGAAAAAATCCCAAGTGGGTGCAATCGAAAATATTGCATATTCCTCAGTGGCTTTTTTCTCACAGTAAGTCTCTCACCAATCCTTGACATGGGGGACAACCTTAAGGAGTGCAAAGGTAATATTTTCTCTGTTGAAAAAATTATGGACTGAAAAAAAACCTTCTAGCAAATCTAACCATTTATCTACAACATCCACATATATCTGGATTTCAAATAAGGGGATATAAAAATTGACTTGTACCTTGAAGGGGGAGGAACCTCCAAAGTGTCCGCTTGATGAAGACGTGTTGCCTATTGTCAACCATCAAAGGATCTATGCAAAGTTGTCCATGATATCGTTCCTTTGTCACGTGAGGGATTCCTCGAGAAAAAAATTAAAAGAATCTCCTGATCCATCATCTCTCTTTTCTTCCTCCATGGGAGGCCATCATGATCAGTGGGGATGGTCTTGCAAGGGCTCAACTACTTCGAGTCCCAGCTCCTTGTACCTTGACCTCATTAGGGACATGCATAGAGAAAAAATAAAGAGCAGACCGCTTTGATACCATCGATCCGGATTTATAAATGGAACGAAATGAAATACATATGTATATAAAAGAAACACATAGAGATAGAATAAAACTTGAATTCTATTAATAAAGAGAACTTGTTGAAACTGTAAAAATGCATACTGAAACAAACTTGCTCGAATGGTGGAAGCTTATCTCTTAGAAGAGATGTGACGGCTACGATCATTTGCAAGAATATGAGTACAATGAGGCTCCAAATGACTTTTTAACATAAAACATAAATGAGAAAACCTTAAACATCCAAAAACCTAACACCAGAAGATGAAACACCAAAAGGTTTGTGTGCCTCGATGGGGTAGGTTGATATGTCAACTTCCTGAGGGTGTAACTTTTGCATACGATCTCCATTTAGGGAGCTCGATACACCATTGGAAAGGTATGGACGAGGAGTACCTGTTCTATTCAGACTATAATTTTTCTGAAATTAAATACTAGGTGCTCCCGAGTCTAAAAAATGTCGTTTAGGGTCTCAAAATGACCCCGAAAGTTTGGGACCCAAAAATCTATAAAAAACCTGCCAAAACAAAAACTGTTCTTTGAGCCAGTGGAATTAGTGGGCGGCCACTGATTTCCACTTGGATCAATTTCCTTCTGTGATATTCGAGCAGGTTGAGGTAACATTGTCTTATGAACCTCAAAATGATCCTTGCTTCCTGCATATGCTCCAATGGTAGACTTGTGTGTAGCCTTATTCTTGGCTTGAATAGGAGGAGCAAATTGCATAGCTTCCATAATAGTTTCAGGATGTTTTAGGAAAAACTCATGTTTAGTGTTTTCTTTTAATCCACCCATGTAATCTTCCAACAAATGTTTGTCTCTTATGTTATTCATCCTTGTGGCCAATACCTGAAATTTTGAATTATAATCTTCAATATCACCTAAGTGCTTGATTCATATCAATTGAATGAAATAGTTCCAAACTTTCCAATATTGTGCTTCTAAGTCTCTTTTCAATAAACCCCAAGTATAATGATAAGAACGGGGATTCCTTTTAACTACCCATTGATACCATTGATATAATTTTATCTCAAATTTCAAAGTTACTATGTGAATGCTTTGATTATCATCCATAATATTATGTAATTCAAAATATTTCTCCATTTGGTTCACCCAGGTAAAGACCTATGTTCCATCGAACTTCCTTAATTAAACCTTCGGAAGGTTCACTCATTTTGGAGACCATCCATATCTAACTCCATTGTTGGAGTTAAATCCCCCTAGAAAATTCTTATTATTGGAAAGTTGTTCAACCTAAATACTACCTTTATTTTCATGAGTCCCTTTAGACACCTTGTAAATTTTAGGGAACCTCCCGTTCAAGGCTTCTAAAATATTGTTTTTCATTTTTTCCAAATTTCCATCCATTTTCTATTCCAACCGTTCCATCGTTCTTTTTTGTTTGTTCCTTATTTTCTTCTATATTCCTTTCCATTTTTGTTTGATTATTTATCAAATCAACATATTTCACTGACCTATCCTAATATTCGTTGATTTGATTGTGTGATTTGGATAGTTGGTTCTGTATCTCATTTTCTTCGTGAGTCATGGAGTGTGGATTTTAACCTTGTACACTATTTTACTGCAAACGTATTTTCAATAAAAGAACATAAAAGATACAATGGAAAATATACACATTACACAAAGATTTTTCCCATGGAAAACAAAACTAGGAAAACCAACATATTCTATATTCATTCATAGTGATACATTGTTTACAATACAATATACATATAGGATCCAGCAACATCCAAAACCCTAACCCAATGATCTGTATTAGTCAACGATCCTAATTCCTTAACCGGAAATAGAAAACCATCGACAAAAACCATGTGCGAAAAAACCTCCCAGCAATGGACACAAAAATCGAGGAAAAAATGCGACATGTTTCTCGAGGAAAAAAAAAACTATCGGGGGTGCTGCTCCTGAACCCCTGCATAGGGGGCCTAGCACTCCCCCCTCAAACTCCCCTGCACAATGTAGAAAACACTAAAACTATTCGTGCAAAGAATATAACACATACCCAACATGGAGGAGCTTTATGGAGGTTTAATTGGTGAAGTGAATTTTGGATATTTCTTTGGAGCCATGGAAAAATGTTACTGGGTCCTAAGGACAAGGGAGTGTTAGTTTATATGGATCTTTGATATATGTGTGGGGTTAAACAATAATACTCAGTCTAATTTCTTAGGGAACTAACTAAGGAGGTTCAACCATGCCCTTAACTATACTACCCGATTTCCCAGGTACTAGAGAGTGGTCTTTTCGACTGTTGTTCTCATTGTACTATAACAACAAGATGACCAAATATATTATCTAAGGTTGGTTTCAATTATACCTAGGGGAATTCCTATATATCCAAAGGTACATGGAAGTGATATTCCATATACAAATATTGTCTAATGCAGTATGACTCAAAGGGGTACCAACAAGGGTTTCCAACTAGGTGAAATAATGTGTTTCCAACCATGTGAAACCATGTGTATTTTCTATGTATATTCTTCTGCAACCACAATTTTACCCACTTAAATATAGATCACATATTATGTAAAGACACTGGAACACATCTCTATTTTGTTTTTAAATGAGCTTGCTAGTAGTGGAAAAAGATCTTAAAATCACCAAGAAATAACTTGTGGAAAAATCCTAACTTCCACAAGAAATATATCATAAAATATAATTATTCAAAATATGAAAATATTTCCACATGTACTTCACTATGTCAACTCATGATTCCAACAATTTTAGAGTCTTAAACTTCATTGAAAAAAAATTACAACAAAAATGTCAAAATAACTGATTTTTTTTTGTTTGTTAATTTGTCCGGATCTGTTGGCTGTGGGATTAACCTGTGGCTTGAGAAACCGTGACTCAGGGGCATCTAAGCCATCAAAATTATCCAGGGATCACACCCGATCTGAGCCACACCAACCCTTAACATGGTTGGATTTTTTGTCCCCACAGGTTTCGAACCGATGACTTTAACAAAACAGAGTGGCTTAAGAACACACTCCGTCACCGACTGTCCTACACCTCGAGGACTTTAAAAATTTGAAGGACATGGGGGTGGGATTTGATCCACTTATGTGTGCACGGGTCATGATACCATTTAATATGGTATCTCTAGGTGCAACCACATGTTCGACCACTACCTCAAGGTGTCCCCATGGCTCTAGGTAAAGCCCTCATGAGAATTGAACCTTGCCCAATGGTGAAAAACTCCTCTCTTTCCACCATTGGATCCAACCCCTTTGGACTCAAAATAACTGATTTAAGGATTACTCACAAGCCTTTTATTTCATGATTATATCTCTGAAAGTATATTGAAAAAGAAACTATAATTTTTACCACCTATACTATGACATTTTTTCACAACCTTCACAAAATTTCACTATTTAAAACTTCCCATAAATTTTTTTATAGTGAAAATTCCAAGATGACTCGTTTAAAATTGATTTCAAGATGAGTCAAAAACCCTATCTTCCATAGTCTATATCTCTGAAATTATAACAAACCAGAACTTGAAATGTTTATCAAACATATTATGATATGTCTCCTAATTAACCTCCAAACTTTGTTGTTTGAAGCATCCCATAAAAAAAGTTATAGTGAAAATTCCAAGATGACTCACTTGAAGTAGAAAAACCCTATGATCGATGCTCGAATAAAAAATGTTATGAAAAAATCACTTTGAAAATGACAAAAAGTCAATGAATATAGTCCACTTCGAGGGGGAAAGCTACTTTTACAATATATCCAATTCAAACAAAAAAATATGGTGATCCTAAGACTAGGTCTCCTTGGTGTGTGTGTGTGTGAGTGACAAAGGGTACAATGAAAATTTCTAGACAACCTAACAATATAACAAATAAAATAATAATGAATGATTATTAGAGACTTAACATAGGGGACCAAGGGACTTAATATATCTTGTCATTGATTACATTCAAGCAAGAAACATGGAAGACTAGATGTACATGTGAAGATGGAGGCAACTCCAATTTGTATGCTATACTTCCAATCCTTTGCAACACCTTATAGGGACAATAGTACTGGGTGCCAATTTATGTTCCTTATTTTGTTTCTTGAGGGACATTTTTTTATGTGGTTTTATCCTAAAAAATACCTAGTCCTCCACTTTAAGTTCCCTTTCGCTATGATGTTGATTTGCTTGTTGTTTCATCCTATTTTGTGTTGTAACCAAGTTGTCCTTGAATAGTTTCAGAACCTCTTGTTGGTGATTTATGTGGTCCTCCATTGATTGAACCTTCTATTTCCATCTCAAGGGTGATGGATGGAGGATGATATACATAAATTGCCATGAATGGGGACATTTTTGATGAAGTATGGAAGGATGTGTTGTACCACCATTATTCCAAGGGAAACCACTTGACCCATTGTATCTATTTATTAGATGCAAAACAACGAAGACACACTTCTATACATTCATTCAAAATATTAAATTGCCCATCATATTGAGGATGATAAGAGGAGATATGAGACAATTGAGTTCCCAAACAAGAAATCAATTTAGTCTAAAAATTTACAGTGAAAATTGGATCTCTATCACTTACAACAATCTTGGGGATTCGGTGTATCTTTTGAACTATTTTCATGAAATTTAGGGTTATTGTACTTGCTTTAAAAGGATAATAAAGAGATAAAAAATGGCATACTTTGTTATTTGATCCAATGTTACCATGATGAGATTATTTCCTTTGGACTTGGGTAGACCGATGATAAAAGCCACTTAAACCTCTTCCCGTTGTTGATATGGTATGACTAATGGTTGTAGGAGCCCTTGGGTCTTGATTGTCTCTCCCTTATTTTGTTGGAAGACTATGCATGCAACCACAAAATTTTGAACATTATTTTTAAGACCTTTCCAGAAAAATTATTTCTTGATCCTATGGTAAGTTTTCAAGAACCTTGAATGTCCTCCCATAAGAGAAGTGTGCAATTCCAAAAGGACCTTCTGTTTGAGTTGGGAATTATTACAAATTTATATAATGAACTTGGGTCCTCTTTTAGTTGTTGAATGATATTGCATACCCTTTTATCTCATTTCCATTCTGATCTTGCTTCTTCCACCCAGTCGGATTGCATAATGGAATAAGCACACAATAAACCATTTGTGTCTTCTTCTTTGCTTGAAAGTGCATTTGCCACGATATTTTGTTTCCCTTTTTTGTATATAATTTCAATTTCATAACCTAGCATATTTGTAACCCATTTTTGTTTTTATTTTGAAGATAATTGTTTTTCCAATAAGCACTTCAAACTGTCATGATTTGTCTAGGTTGAATGATGTCGATATCTAACATTTCTTGAATTATATGCTTATTCTCACTCTTTTGTGCATATGGGTACCTTTGAGGCCTAAGTTTAGGTGATACAGTTCCTAGTTGCAAATGAATAGCATGGTCATGATATCCAGTAGGTAGAAGATCCTTAGGAATATCTTCAAATACCTTGGAATGATTTTTGATAACTTTTTGGAGATCCACTAGAGCAAAGGGTCTAGATGTTTGAACATCTAGTGAGCACAATTGTGAAATTACACCATGGTGTCCCTTTTTGAGTAATTTTGTCATGTCGATATATCTTATCACTTTATATGGTTTCACATGGATACATTTGAGTTCAATTTCCTTTCCTTATGAGGAAAATCTCATGAAAAGTTCCTAAAAGTTAAGATCCATTGTTCCCAATGGTTGTAACCATCGAACCCCTAATACAATATCAACACCACCCATTTGGATTATAATAATGGGACTATCCAATAAATACTCCCCCATATGAGCTTAATACTACAAAACTTCCCTTGAAAATTTATGGTATCTCCATATACAATCATTACATGAAACTCTAGTGCTAGAAATACAAAGCAGTTGAGAAGTTTCACTAATTTGCAATTAATGAAGTTATGGGTACTACCATAATTAATCAACACTATTACCTTTTTCTTTTTGATATATCCTTCTATTTTGAGGGTTTGTGGAGTACTGATGTTTGTTGGGTATGTTTTATATTCTTTGTACGAGTAGTACTGTTTGCATTGCGTTGGGTGCATAGGGGGGGTGCAAGGGGAAAAATCCCTCGATAATTTTTTTTTGCCTTGGGAAACATGTCACATTTTTGCATCATTTTTCATGTTGCCTCGATTTTCATGTCCATTTTTGGGCCATTTTTTGGCACATGGCTTTTTCTGATGGTTTTCTATTTCCAATTAAGGAATTAGGGTTGTTGACTAATCCAGGTCATTGGGTTAGGGTTTTTGATGCCATTGGATCCTATATGTATATTGTATTGTAAACAATGTATCACTATGAATGAATATAGAATATGCTGATTTTCCTAGTTTGGGTTTCCAGAGGAAAAATATCTGTGTAATGTTTGTATTTGCCATTGAATATTTTTTGTTCTTTTACTGAAAATATGTTTGTAGTAAATATTGTACAAGGTTAAAATCTACATTTGGTATCAGAGCTTTGTTGGCTTCACGGGGATGCCTTTGTGGTGAAGGGTTTGGATTAGGACTGTGATAAGCCTTTTTATAGTGAGAGATCCGTGGTATTTATTTTTTAGGTGAAAATAAATGGCAAGCAATTCAAAAATGGAGATCGAGAAGTTTAATGGGAAAATTTTAGAGTTGTGGAAGCTCAATATGGAAGATATATTGGTGGATAGAGATCAGTGGATCACGGTAGATCCAGGTATTGCACCTACAGAAACTTCAGAAGATGACTAGAAAAATTTGGATCGAAATGTGAAGAGCAAAATCCGACTGTGTCTCTCAGATTCAATATTACTAAATGTGTCAGAGGAAGCTATCGCCAAGGATTTACGGGATAAATTAGGGAAGTTGTATCAGTCTAAGTCCCTAGTAAATAAACTATTACTGAGAAATAAGTTGTATAACCTGAGGATGATAGATGGAGACTTGGTGGCAGAGCATTTGAACACCTTCAATATTTTGGTAAGTCAGTTAGTGTGTATTGAGATTAAAATTTCAGATGAAGATAAGTGTATCAGTTTACCGTGTTCTTTACCAGACTCGTGGGATAGTCTGGTTGTGGCCATAGATAGTAATACAACTGCCTTGAAGTTTGATGAAGTGGTCTCATCCTTGTTGTCGGAGGAGAATATGGAAGGATAGAGAATAGACACATTATTTGCAAGAGGACGCTCCCAGGAAAGAAATAGATCTAAGTTCTCAAGTGGGAGATCTAAGTCTTAGGGTAGATATAAATCTCCTGGAAAGTTTGTAAAGGTATGTTGGAGATGTGGAAAACAAGGGCACTACAAGAAGCAATGTAGATCCAAAGTTGAGAAAAAGAAGGGATCTGAAGAATCTCCTTCTACAGAAGAAAAGACCTCCAAGAAAGGAGGGGATGTGTACTTGGATTCTTCAAACACACATGCATATAATGAAGCATGGTTGGTTGAATTAGGTGCATCCTTTCATATGACTCCCCACAGGGAGTGGTTTTGTGAATATGAAAGGTATGATGGAGGTAATGTTTTCTTAGTTTATGATTCGACAACCAAAATAATAGGACAAGGAAAATTCAAGTTGAGGCTGATAGATGGAAGGATTAGAACACTTCCTGTGTTCTTCACATCCCAGGTTTGGCCAGAAATTTGATTTCTGTAAGAAAAATGGATGATGCAGGGGTAAAAACAATATTTGAAAAGGAAACCTGCAGGATGGTTCAAGGATAAATGGTGTTGTTGAAGGGAGTTCGGTTTGGAACTCTGTATAACATGCAAGGAAGCACTATTAGTGATAGGTGTAATAGTTCCATTGTTCCTAATATTGGAGTTGAAGAAGAAATAACTCCTATAGTCTCTGGAGAAAAGGTGATGCTGTGGAATCAGAGACTGGGGCATATCAGAGAGAAGGGTCTTCGACTACTACATGGTAGAGGTATGGTTGAAGGTATGTCTAAATGATCTCTGGATTTTGATTTCTGTGAAAATTGTGTATATGGGAAGAAAAATCGGGTAAGATTCCCCTCTGGTGCATCAAGGGAAGAAGGAATTTTACAGCTAGTTCAAAGTGATGTTTTTGGACCTGTATCGGTCCCATCATTGGGAAAATCTATGTACTATGTCTCATTTATAGGTGATTTCTCGAGGAATACTTGGATATATTTCCCGAGGAATAAATATGAAGTCTTTGACAGGTTTAAAGAGTTTAAGTATCTTGTTGAGAATCAAACAGAGGAAATAATTAAGGTGTCAAGGATAGATAATGGCAGAGAGTTCTGTGGGAATGAATTTGAATAATTTTGTAAGAAGTGTGGTATATAAAGGAATAAGACAACTCCATATACACATTAGTAGAATGGAGTTTCATAAAGGATGAACATGATAGTGATGGAAAAATCAAGGTGCATGCTCAGTGGTGTTGGGTTAGGGCAAAAATTATGGGAAGAGGTAGTGGGTACTACATGTTACCTGGTCAACAGATCACCCTCATCAACACTGGATGACAAGACTCCACAAGAGGCATGGAATGGTAAGAAACCTTCTCTCACGCATCTCAAGGTATTTTGCTATGATGCATATGTTCATGTTCCAAAGGAAAACATGAGTAAACTAGATAAGACGGATGAAAAGTGTATCTTTATCGGATATAAAGATGGTCTCAAAGGTTATAATATTTGGAACTCCTAAACTAATAAGGTAGTGTATAGACAAGATATGGTATTTAGAGAAATCAAGGATGTTGTTAAACAAGAATTACTACCAAGTAAGGAAGAACCAGAGAAAATAGAGTTTGATTTAAAGGATGATGAATCAGACTCTATAGAAGAACAATAATCATAAGAAGAAGATCCTCATACTCCAGTATTGAGGAGATCGGTTTGAGAAAGAAGGCTACCGGAAAGGTATACTCCATCTGATTTCCGTTCAAATTTTGCTTTGTCTATTACTGATGATGATCCTAGAACTGTCAGGGAGGCAGTGGATTCAAAGGATGGAAATCTCTGGAAAAAGGCCATGGATGAAGAAATGGAAGCTTTGGATAAGAATGAGTCTTGGGATCTAGTGGAGTTTTCGACTGGAATAAATCCCATTGGAAACAAATGGGTATTTAAAAAAAAGAATATGAATGCAAAAGGAAAAGTGGAGAAATACAACGCTCAATTAGTAGCAAAGGGTTATTCCCAGGTTGAGGGAATTGATTTTGGTGAGATATTTTCTCCTGTTGCCAAGTTAACCTTTATAAGATTTCTATTTTTTGTTGTTGCTGCATTTGATTTTGAAGTAGAACACATGGACGTGAAGACAACATTCCTACATGGGGATCTGGAAGAAGAAATCTATATGAAGCATCCAGAAGGATTTGTTGTGGAGGGAAAGAAGGAGATGGTATGCAAGATGAAAAATTCCATGTATGGTTTCAAACAATCACCAAGGATGTGGTATCAAAAATTTTATACTTATATGTTGGGACTTGGTTTCACAAGAAACAAAGAGGATCATTGTGTGCATTTTAAATTAATTGGCGATCATTTAATTTATTTGGTCTTGTATGTGGATGACATGTTGCTGATAGGAGACAACAAGGAGATTATCTAGGATGAGAAAACTCAGTTGTCCTCTAAATTTGACATGAAGGATCTCGGTGCTTCAAATTTCATTTTGGGAATGGAAATTAAAATAGATCGGAAAAAGAGGAAACTCTGGTTAAATCAGAAAAAATATGTCGAGACAATATTGTAGAGGTTTAATATGCATGAATGTAAACTGGTCAAGGTTCCTATTCCTTCTGGTGTAAAGTTATTTGTGGATTAGTGTCCCAAGACATAGGAAGAGGAG
>JASDQU010106939.1:86377-97535 GCA_032191745.1 Picea mariana | reverse complement strand
AGGAAACTCTGGTTAAATCAGAAAAAATATGTCGAGACAATATTGTAGAGGTTTAATATGCATGAATGTAAACTGGTCAAGGTTCCTATTCCTTCTGGTGTAAAGTTATTTGTGGATTAGTGTCCCAAGACATAGGAAGAGGAGGAGAACATGTCTCGTGTTCCATATGCGAGTGCAGTTGGAAGTTTGATGTATGCAATGGTATGTAATAGACCTGACATTGCACATGCAGTGGGAGTTTTGAGCAGGTATATGTCAAAACCAAGGAAGGAGAATTGGACAACAGTAAAAAGGGTTTTCAGGTATTTGTGTGGCACTGTTAGCTATGGATTGTTCTACCAAGGAAGACCAGGATTGGATATAGTGGTGGATATACATGGCTTTGTGGATGCATACTGGGCTGGAGATCTGGATCGTAGGAGATCTACGAGTGGGTATGTGTTTAACCTGGTTGGAGGAACAATAAGTTGGATGAGCAAAAGACAGGCTGTAGTGGCATTTTCAACTACATAAGCTGAATACTTGGCAACCACTCATGCAAGTAAGGAAGTAGTATGGTTAAAAATATTACATTAAGGTATTGGGTTGGTACAACAAGCTGTAAAGATAGATTGTGACGGTCAGAGTGCAATTTTTCTAGTGAAGAACCAGACTTATCATTCAAAGACAAAGCATATTGATATTCAATATCACTTTGTGAGAGACATGGTTGAAGAAAAGAAAGTATTTTTGATGAAGGTGGACACTTTGAAGAATGTTGTAGATTCATTAACAAAATCTATGAGCACTGAGAAGTTCTCTTGGTGTAAAGGATCCATGGGCATTGCTACCTTGGATTGTTGACTATGTAACCCTGTAACCCCCTTTATGCAAAGAAAACAACAAGTGGGAGAATGTTGGGTATGTGTTATATTCTTTGCACGAGTAGTAGTGTATGCGTTGCACCGAGCGTGCAGGGGGGTTTGAGGGGTAGTGCAGTGCCCTCGAGAAATTTTTTTCCTCGTTTTTCATGTTTCCTCGATTTTCATGTCCATTGTTAGGCAGTTTTTCGGCACATGGTTTTTTCCGATGGTTTTCTATTTCTGGTTAAGGAATTAGGGTTGCTGACTAATCCAGGTCATTGGGTTAGGGTTTTGGATGTTGATAGATTCTATATGTATATTGTATTGTAAACAGTGTATCACTATGAATGAATATAGAATATGCTCGTTTTTCCGGTTTGGGTTTCTAGGGGAAAAATCTCTGTGTAATGTTTGTAATTGCCATTGTGTCTTTTTTGTTCTTTTACTGAAAATCTGTTTGCAGTAAATATTGTACAAGGTTAAAATCTACAATGTTATCCAATGCATGAGAAGATATGGTTGGAGTAGTCTCTTCTAGTTCTATATATAATGATAGTTCCAATTCTTGATATTCTTCCTCATCACTGTCTATGAATAATAATGTCTTCTCACTACATTTATACCCCTTAGTTTACTTTCTATCACCATTTGATGAGGTTTCAACCTTGTAGGTTGACCTAGGTTAGGAGAAGGAACATGGTGCTCTCTATAGTTGTTAGTGGACACTCTTCTAGTAGCCATATTTTTACTTTCAACTTTCCCAATGACATTGAAAGCATTCTCTATGGATTTAGGTTCAAGTTGAGGCACCTCATGTTGAATTGTCTCCTTTAAAGTGCCCATAAAGAGATCTAACAAATTATCCTCTGGAATTTTCTTTACCTTAAGACTTAGTTTTTGGAATTGTTGAATCTTCTTTATAATTGGACCTTTTTTCTAGATATTTAACAATTGAATACATAATGTATTGCTCTTAATGTCCCCATAATGTGCTATCAATTCATCCATAAAAATGGACCAAGATATAATAGAATCATTTTTTCTTTCACAAAGCCATTGGTACCAAACAAATTGATCAATTTCTAAATACAAGGATGCAATATTTTGATTTTGTAAGGTTAGAACTTGGTGTAGATCAAAGTATTTATCCATTTGGAATATCCATTTTATAAGATATTTTCCATCAAATTTTTTCATATCAATTTCTAGAATTAAGTAGTTCCTTGGTGCCCAGTTCAACACTCGATGATGCATATCTTACAGTGATGAATAATCATGATTCTATGGATCAATATTTATTTCCACCACATTTTCATGATTTCCTTGCATCTTGATATATCGTTTAGGGAATCTCTCATATAGGGTATATAAGAATATGGTTGACATGGAAATTTTGAATTCTTCCTTCTTTTGTTCCATGGAATTTGGTAAGTGTTCCACATTTTGATCTATATATACTTTAATTACTTCTTTCACATGTAAAAAATGAACCTTTTTCAACATAATATCATTCATTTCCTTAAATTATTTCTCCAATTTGGATAGTTGATTCTGCATTTCTTCATTTTTTTCATGAGTGTTGAATGATCTTTTTGGAGGTTTTGTTGAAATATTGGGTTGTTTGTCATTGATGTCAACCCTTGAAGCAAGTTCGGTAGAAAACTATCGTAGCCCCATAGGTGTGGTTAAGAAACTAGATGTTAATCAAAGAATATGGACATGAAGGACAATGTAATGGTAGGTACTACTATCATAGATGAATAGTACATGTCATGCTGTTTCCGGTGATATGTGGTACATCACGTGGTTCCTCACGGTTGAGGAGATATGTCTTTGTGAAGTTGGAGGACCCTCAAGAATATTCTAGAAACCCTTAGAAGGTCAACAAGAAGTCAATTATTCTATAAGCTTCTAGAAATTCATCAAGAAGTTTTCTAGTCAAAGTGGTTGCAACTAGGAGTTCATTATGGGTAAAGTTGTTGCAATAAGAAAATAATTAAAAATAATTTAGTTGCAACAAGAAGTTATGAGTTTACTAAATACAGGTAAAGTAGTTGCAACAAGAAAGTGGGTTATCCCTAGAAGAGGGAATATGTGTAAAACAGTTAGAAGATGGACCCTAAAAGAAGGCACTTGGAAAGTATAAATAAGAGATCAAGAGAATCCCATTATCACCTTTTGAGCACATTGAATATCTATGTTGTAAATTTTTATGGGAAGGTACTATTGACAAATCTTAAGCAGTGAGTCAGAGGGAGCAAAGTTCAGTGAAGAGAGAAGTTGCAGGAATCAAAGGTATAGAGTTGAGCTGATAGTTATAGGTTTTTCCTGAAGCTATCCGAGAGTTGCAGTGAAGGAAGAGTGCGAACATATGTGAGTTGTAGTGAAGGAAGAGTGCGAACATCCACGAGTTGCAGTGAAGGAAGACACATAATCTCAGAAAAACAAAGAAATACTCGAGTTGCAGACCCATTAGGGAACGAACATCCATGAGCTATAGTGGGAAAAAGCATGGACATCCACGATTTTACAGAGCACATGGCGTAGATCTATTGAAACATCCAAATCTTTGAAGATCAAATATATTAGGTTAGCTACAAGTTAAGAGGTATGTTTTACTATGTATTTTACTATTTATATTCTGTAGAAGTACAACATAGAAATGTCTTAGTAGCTAATGAGTATTTGATTTAGAAGACATTCTTGTGAATCTTGGAATGATGGTTTGTGACATAAGGGTTTGAGTGGAGTTGATGAAGTATAGCAACAGTGACATGTTGTGGCAGTAACAGTGACATATATGATTGGTTGAGGAGATTATTATGATAGGTTTTTTTCATATATTGTGACAAGTTGTTGGTACATGTTTATGTGTTAGGTTTTACAGTGGCAGGTTTCACAGGGACAAATTGACAGTGACCAAGTGACAATGGCAGTATTAGTATTCTGGCACTTATATTTCAGGGCGATTGGATGGGGCAAGGAAAGGGGGTTGTACCCTCCTTCTAGTTGGTGCCAAAAAACTAATGGATTTGTATATTTCTTCAAGTTGGAGCCTGAAAAACTAGGGGGTTGTAGCCTCCTTCCATTTCTAGCTGGAAAACAAGGAAGTTGATGCTTCCTATGAATGTATTTCTTTTGACATATAAGAAAAGAATTCCATGGTTTTCTCCCACAATGGGTTTCCACGTAAAATACTGGTGTACAATGTACTTGTGTGGTTGCTTATTGTTCATTGTTCATTTATACTGCTTATGATGTTTAAATGTTATTGATGAAATTCTCATAAGGATAAACAATACATATTGTGGTTAAAAAGTAATCAAAGTACCAATACTGATTCACCACGCCCCTCTCATTATTACAACAATTGGTATTCGAGCCGGTCCTTCAATAAGCAGTCTAACCATTGGAAGGAGATCATGGAATACACTAAGTTTGGATCACCACAGTTTGATGGTCATAATTATGCAGTATGGAGTATAAGAATGAAAACCTTTTTGCATGCAGAAGGATTTGACATCTGGCGAGCATATGGATACACAACACCAACCACTCCCCCAATAAAAAAGGATGGAAAGAAACTCGAAGAAAATAGTCTTGCTAATTCAATATTTGTCAAAGTTATGCATTGTGATTCTGCAAAAGATCTTTGGGTAAGCTTCAAAAGATTTATGAAGGATGTGAAAAATTTAAGGGAGATAAACTCCAAACCTTTAGAGTTAAGTTCGAACAATTAAAGATGAAGGAAGATGAAGACATTGCAACCTACCTTCTGCGAGTTGATGAAATAATCAATACTATTAAAGGTATGGTATAAAAGATGAAGGAACATGTTGTCGTTCAAAAGGTACTAACATCTCTACCTATGTGATTTGATCAAAAGATTTGAGCTCGATAAGAAAGAACAGATCTAGCCACCTTGAGCATGGACGAGCTACATCGTATAATCACCACCCATGAAATGAGAACATAATAGGAGAACCCAGTCACAAAGGATGCAACATTCAAAGCATCCAAGAAGACAAATAAGAAGATAAAACAAAGGCCAAATTCATATTGTAGTTGTAGCTATGATTCAGAGGAACATGAAGAAATGACAAACTTTGTAAGGAAGTTGCAAAGAGGAACCGAAAAATACAAATGTATGCTTCCATTGAAATTTTTTAATTGTGGTGGTATTGGTCATTTTTCTTCTAAATGTCCACATAAGAATAAATAAAGTGATGAAGAAGAAAAGAAAAAGCAAAAGAAAAAGGGTAGAAGAAACAAAAATAAATTCTTCAAGAAAAGTTTCTACACCAAGGAAGAGAGTTCATCATCAAATGAGGATGAAGATAGTGAAAGTGATACAAAAAGAGTACTCTTCATGGCAGTGGAAGATTCCAAAGAAGATTTTGAAGAAGAAGGGGAAATTGATCTCAGAGAAGAATTAATCAGTCCACTAGAAGAGCTAAGGTTTTCAAAGAAAATCAAGTCACTCAAAGTAGAACTAAAAGAGAAGGAATGATCTCAAAATTCCAACTCTGATGAAGTCGAGGAGATGATGATGAAGCTAAAAATCCAATTAGAAGAAGATAAAATAATTAAATAATCAAATAATCACTCAGAGGTCAGTTAAATGAAAAGGAAAAGATGATTGAAGGCTTGGGAGCATAAATAATCACTCTAAGAAAAGATATTTAGAAGAAGGACATATAGCAGGACAACACTAAAGTATTGGATGAGGTAATTAGTAGTCAAATACCATACCATGACAAATTTGGACTAGGATATAACCAGACAGAGAAAGGCTCAAGATCCAAGACAACAAAACAAAGAAGCTATGCAGAAATAGTCAGAGGTTATCCTAAGAAGGAAGAAGGAAAGGGGAATCAAGAAGAAGATTACAAAGACACTGTACCGCCCATATTCATAACCCAAAATCGATAGCAACCATCAATAGAGAGAAATCGAGAAGAAGAAGGATTCAAAAGAGCAACACCATTCAAAAGATATTCCACCCCCAGGTATCAAACTATTTTTCTTGGTTTATGTTATTCATGTAATAATTTTGGGCATAAAGCTATGAATTGTAGAGCCAATATCAAGAACAAAATCAACTATGAAGGCTACATAAGAAATGGTTATCCAAGAAGGTCTCCTGAAGCACAAAGCATAAGCTACACCATATTTGAATATTTGAGCGTTGAAGTAGAATGCTACAAGTGCAACAACTTTCGACACATGGAAAAATATTGTAGATTGATTATTCATCCCAAAGAATCACAACAGAATATCAACAGTCCCAAAGAATCACAAAAAAATATCATCAGTCATAGACAGGAACTGCAAAGGATATGGATAAGAAAACATGATCAATACAACAATGAAGAATGTAAGCTTTCTCTACAGGTTCAACACAAGAAACATGGAAGGTATGTTGAAATTGGTTTCTCAAAGCATATGATAGGTGATAAAGATAGGTTCCTAACATTAAAGAAAGAAAGGCATGAATCAATTCCATTTGGTAATGATAACTCAATCATAATTATAGGAAAAGGCATAGTCAAGATTGGAAGCACGGATGCCAGGGTATAAAATGTTCTACTAATCGAATACATGAAGCACAATATACTAAGTGTAAGTAAAATGTGTGGCCAATGACACAAAATTGTGTTTGACTCACATAAATTCGAGATAAGAAAAGAAGGTTTAGACAAGTTGGTGGATACAACTGTAAGAACTCCAAGCAAAATATATGTACTGAATGAAATTGGAAAAGAAAAATATTTCTTAGGAAAGGAAGATGAATTTTGGCTATGGCATAGAAGAATGAGTCACATAAATTTTGATAATCTTTCCAAACTCAATAGAAAAGAAGCAGGAAGAGAAAGGCCCTAGATCTTGAAGCCTACAAATACTTTGTGCAAACATTGTCTACAAGGAAAACAAACCAAGACCAAGTTCAAATCAAAGGATTACTCGACAACAAAACTGTTGGAAATTGTGCATACTGATCTAGTTGGACCAAAAAGAACCAAGGGATTGAATGATGAACAATACTTTATGCTACTAGTTGATGAATAAACAAGAATGAATGCATTTTTTTTTCTCAGGAAGAAGTCAGAGGCATTCAAGCACTTCAAGATATACAAGGAAATAGTTGAAACTATGACAAAATTGAAGATCAAGTGTTTGAGATCAGACAATGGAGGAGAATTTACATCAAAGGAGTTCATGGAATTCTGCAGTGAACATGGGATAAAAAGGAAATTCTCAGTAGCCAAGACACCTCAACAAAATGGAGTTGTCGAAAGGAAGAACATAATAGTATAGGATATGACCAAAACCATGTTAATGGATTCCAGGTTGACAGACGCCTTTTGGGTACAGGTAGTGCATACATAATTTCACATCCAAAACAGGGGAATGCTAAAAAATAATAGTGATAAAACTCTCTATGAGCTATGGAAAGGAAGAACAATGAATGTGAAACAATTTAGAGTATTTGGAAGAAAGTGCTACATCAAAAGGGAAGATGGCAGGATTGGAAAATTTGATTCTCGAGTTGATAAAGGAATACTAGTTGGATACTCAAGCAAAAGAAAATCATACAAATGTTTCAATCTAAGACTCAACATAATAGTGGAAGGAATCAATGTGATGATTGGTGAGATAGATGGATGAAATAGAAAAAATAAAATATTCAGTGGAGTAGGATCATGAAGAATATTTGAAATAAGAAGAAGTAGATGACGAACCAAATGAAGAAGAAGAGAAGACAGAAGTAGATAAATAACAACAAAATATTTAGGTACCTCCAAAAACACCTAGCAGACGAGTGAAGAAAAATCATCCACCAGAACAGATCATTGGGAATAAAGATGTAGGATTTGAAACTTGAAGAAGGATACATTCACTAGAACAACAACACCTAGCACTGTTATCTACATTTGAGCCAAGCATTTTTAAAGAAGCCAGGAAGGATGAATTCTGGATCAAAGCTATGGATGAAGAGTTATATCATATAGAAAAAATGACACTTGGGCGCTGGTTCTAAGGCTGAAGAACAAGAATGTGATCGGTACAAAGGGGGTGTTCAAAAAAAAATTGAATGGGGATGGACAGGTTACCAGGAACAAAGAAAGGTTGGTATGTAAAGGATACACTTAAGTTGAAGGTATAGATTTTGAAGAGACCTTTTCCACAATTTCCAGAATGGACGCAATTAGACTGATCCTAGCTTATGCTTGTTCTAAGAATATCAAAGTGTATCAGATGGACGTGAAATCAACATTCCTAAATGAATATCTAGAGGAAGAAGTCTACATCGAGCAGCCAAAACAATTTTAGTTGTCAGAGAAAGAAAATTTTGTTTGCAGGTTGAAGAAGGACCTATTTGGTATCAAAAAATCCCCCAGAGCATGGTATTCAAGACTGAAAAGATACTTACAACAACAAGGGTTCATGAAAGGAAATGCAGACACCAATCTCTACATAAAGGTAAATCAAGATAATATCCTGTTAATTGAAGTTTATGTTGATGATGGCATGATGAGTTAAAAAGTTTCCAAAGACATGCATAATGAGTTTGAGATTCCATTGCTTGGAGAATTTTCCTTCTTTTTGGGAATACAAATATGTTAGAGAAATAAAGGTGTCTTCATCTCTTAGAGTAAGTACATCAGATAAATGCTAAACATGTTTGGAATGGAATATTGCAAACCCGTTAGTACTCCTATGCAAACCAATTGCAAGTTAAGTAAGGATGATGATTTAAGGGATGCAAGCCAGATACAGTACGAATCGATGATTGTTAGTTTACTATATATGACGTCTCCTAGACCAGATGTAATGTAGACAGTTGGACAGGTTGCAAGGTTTCAAGCAACACCAAAGGAATCACATGTTATGGCAGTGAAGAGGATATTCAGATATTTAACAGGTACAAAATAATTTGGATTATGGTATCCAAAAGGGAATGATATCTCTCTTATTGCTTACACAAATGCAGATTGGGAAGGTAGCATTGATGATATAAGAAGTACAAGTGGAGAAAATTTCTACTTGGGTGAGTGTCTGGTATCCTGGTTAAGTAAGAAACCGTCATCAATATCCTTATCTACAACAAAAGCAGAGTATATTGCAACAACAACATGGTGTACCTAGGTTCTATGGATGAACCAAACTTTGAAGGATATACAGGTTGAATATGATGAGCCCATTCTGATATTTTGTGATAATACTAGTTCCATAAGTATCTCAAAGAATTCAGTAACACACTCCAAAATGAAATACATTACGATCAAGTTTCACTTTCTATGGGAATAGGTTGTAGAGAAGAACATCAGGGTCGAGTATGTTGGGACAAAAGATTAGATCGTAGATATCTTCACCTAACCGCTTCTAAGGTAAGCCTTTGAGTATCTTCATCGAAAACTTGGAATACTTTCTTCTCCATAGTGACTTTTGAATGATTTTAATATATGTCATGGATTTACACGAGGAAGCACCATTGATGAGAAAAATGACAACGCAGATTGGGGGATCAACCCAAAGGAAAGTTTTGATAGGGGGAGCATCCCAAAGGAAAATTTAGATAGGGGGAGCATCCCCAAAGGGAAGATACCCTTTTACATTGATGTAAAAGGGGGAGAAAGTAATCAGAGGCATGGAAATGGTGAGAAAGAATAGAGGCATGAAAATGGTGAGAAAGAATAGAGGCATGATAGAGGCATGATTCTAGGGGGGGTGATGGTCACATGGGGAGAATGAGCATAAGTGTTTCCATGCCATCGATGTTGCATCAGAGTACAAAGTGTTTCCATCAATGCCAAAGGGGTGGAGTTTTGAAAGATTGGGTTGGTTTTCATTGATGTCAACCCTTGAAGCAAGTCCGGTAGAAAATTCTGGTTTCCCTAGAGTTGTCGTTAAGGAACCTGAGGTTAATCAATGAATATGGACATGAAGGACAATGCAATTGCATGCAATACTATCATATATGGATATTACACGTTGTGTCGTTTTCGGTGATATGTGGTACGTCACGTGGTTCCTCACGGTTGAGGAGATATGGCTTTGTAAAGTTGGAGGACCCTCAAGAATATTCTAGAAACCCCTAGAAGGTCAACAAGAAGTCAATTATTCTAGAATCTTCTAGAAAGTCATCAAGATTTTTTCTAGTCAAAGTAGATGAAACTAGGAGTTAATTATGGGTAAAGTTGTTGCAATAAGAAAATACTTAAAATAAATTAGTTGCAACAAGAAGTTATGAGTTTACTAATTGTGGGTAAAGTAGTTGCAACAAGAAAGTGGGTTATCCCTAAAAGAGGGAAGATGGGTAAAACAATTAGAAGATGGCCCCTAAACCAAGGCACTTGGAAAGTATATCTATGTTGTAAAGTGTTATGGGAAGGTACTATTGACAAATTTGAAGCAGTGAGTCTAAGGAAACAAAGTTCAATGAAGAGAGAAGTTCCAAGAGCCGAAGGGATGAAGTTGAGTTGACTGTTCTAGGGTTTTCTTGAAGCTATCCATGAGTTGCAGTGAAGGAAGAGTGTGAAAACCCGTAAGCTGAAGTTAAGGAAGAGTTCAGACATGCATGAGTTGCAGTGAAGGAAGACACAGACTCTCAGAAAACAAAGAAATCCGTGAGTTGCAAAGCCATTAGAATGCAGACATCCGCGAGCTATAGTGGGATAAAGTGCGAACATTCACAAGTTTACAGAGCACTAGGCGCGAATCTGTTGAAAAATCCAAATCTTTGAAGATCAAATATATCAAGTTAGCTACAAGTTGATTGGTATGGTTTACTATGCATCTTACTGTCTATATTCTACATAAGTCCAACACACAAATGTCTTAGTATTTAATGAGTATTTGATTTAGAAGACATTCTTGTGAATCTTGGAATGAGGGTTTGTGACATAAGGGATTAAGTGGAGTTGATGAAGTATAGAAACACTGACAGGTTGTGGAAGTAACAATGACAAATATGATTGGTTGAGGAGATTATTGTGACAGGTTGTTGGTACAGGTTGTGACAGGTTGTTGGTACATGTTTATGTGTTAGGTTTTACAGTGACAAGTTTCACAGGGACAAATTGACAGTGACAAAGTGACAGTGGCAGTATCAGTATTTTAGCACTTATATTTCAGGCTGGTTAGATGGGGCAAGGAAAGGGGGTTGTAGCCTCCTTCCATTTGGTGTTGGAAAACTAAAGGAGTTGTAGCTTCCTTCAGGTTGGAGCTTGAGAAACTAGGGGGTTGTAGCCTCTTTCCAGTTGTAGCTAGAAAAAAGGAAGTTGGTGATTCCTATGAATGCATTTATTTTG
>JASDQU010106939.1:72541-83322 GCA_032191745.1 Picea mariana | reverse complement strand
AGAGAGAGAATAATTACAATTCAATGGCCTAGTGGACATCACTAATATAATAATAGAAATATAATAACTCAATATATAGGGATTGACATGTGGATTTATGCTTAACATGGGGCTTTGTCTAGGGCTTAACATATTGGAAACCCTTGTCTTGGGTGATTCCATTTGACCCTACAAATATCCCTCACTTTCTTTCTTTCTTTGAGAATGAGTCTTTACCATGACATATGTGTGGACTTGAAAAAATATATGTGAAATGATGACTTGATACCAACTTGATCCAAACACATACTAAGAAATTAACAAAACCACAACAATTTTCAACTACAATGAGTTTGAATCACATATACACTCATTGGTCTATGGTACAAAAAATACTTAAGCAATTTAGATAGAAACAAACTTAAATTCATACATAAATTAAACATATTAGCATGATGATATCGAAAACAAATCAACTTCAAATTCTTGTTAATTAAGTGAATTTCTACTATGAGATATAAAACATATGAAGCTTTACAATACAATTATCAATCCATTATAAGTATCTACAACCCACTACTAACCACAGACCCATTTATAATCAAAAGATGATGTATAAATATTCTTCCAAGGGTTCACAAAAGACAAAGTGTTTCTCATTTGCTCATTTCCTAAATTATGTAAGTGTACGAAATTTGGGAAGATAAAAATACAAAGAGGTGAAGATGATCCAATGTGACTAATAGGGTTTCCACACCACTCTAGTGTACTTGTGTTAAGTTGGATGTATTTGTCCCAAAGAGTGTGCTAAATTGGAGTTATCCATCCATGCTAGTGTGCTTGTGCTAAGTTGGATGCTTTTCTAACAAAGTGTGTGCATCGAGGTAACATGATGATATATATGTGTATGAGGACTTTGGAATTACTTGCTTAGGTCACAAGATTGAAACTATAGGACCATGATATTAAAAATTCTACAATGTAATGGCAAATTGATACTTTGATCTGCATTGAAATTGCCCACTACATTGTTGATTTTGCATGGATTATTTCACATAAATTTTCACTTTTGATACAAAAACCAAATTTGAGGGGCCCATGCACAATTTTTTTAAAAGTAAACTCTCTTTAATGCAATTCCTATAATCATAGACTTAGTCGATCTCTCATTAGTCAGAGAGGACATTGGTCTAAAAAATTGTGGATAAAGTTGTATGGAGCTTTGAAAGGTTTATTGATTTGTCATTTATATAACAATGTAGATTCATCTTAACTTTGGATCTATTAAGCACCGGGAAGGATCTAAAAAAATGAGATATAAATTTTTCAAACTATCAGTGCTTAAAATATCCCAAGTTGAATATATATATGTGCTAAATCTTGGTATCATGCTACTCACCATTCATAATGTGGGTTGATAGAAAACAACCAAGAAAGGTTCTTATTATATTTACATGGCTAATGATGATATTTGAATTATATAGTGATATTTTTATATAAATAAATATTATTTAGACAACATTAAATTTATTATTACTTTATTTTTAGTTTTGTATAAAGGGATGAAATATGTTGACATCAGTGTTATGAATGAGAGAGACAAGATGGACATTACAATCTTTTCAATACCAAGCTATAGAATGCACCTCACTTCTCTTGATGTAATAAATCTTAGGAAATTTTATTCTTTACCAGTGTCATGATGAAATCAATAATAGATTAACTTGTAAACTTAGCCACCCTACATCTGAATTTGATATGTAAGAGTGCTTAAATACATTTTTATAATGTTTTCGTAAATTATGCTATAGATATATTGCCTCCAACTATCTAAAAGGTTTGTAATATATTGCTTGAATAAGGAATTATAGAAAAGAAAATGATAATGATTGTAATTCATATGAGAGTGCCACTCTCTTATAAAATCATAATAATGTTAATTGTGGTCCCCGTATGTTCCATACTTGAATACTGAATAAATGAATAAACGAAATGGTTGTGATGTAGCTAGTCCCTTCTTTTGGTTGTGAATATATTATGAGTCATTGTGTTGTTCTTCTTTGGTTGTGAGTCATTGATGTTGATTTGTTTGACTGAAAAATAATTAAGCCAAGAAAAAAAGTCAATGGACAAGTTAGGAGTCAAATTGCTATATACAAAAACAATAATACCAAATTTAATCCCTACTACTATCTTAAGCTTTAAGCTCTACTATATGTAGAGTTTTTAAGCTAATATTTAACCACTAGGCTTGAAATTCTTCATTTTCGATTTGTCTAGAAACAAATTTGAATTTTCCACTAGGACAACTTGACCACAGTTCATTTTATTGGTTATTGATATTCTAAAATGCTTCGATATTTTTAAAAGAATTTTTTTCAAGTTCAATATCACCAACTTCTATATCCTAGACACAATGACCTACATATGAAGAAATTAATGCACTTTTCATACATTCTCTTATAGCTCAACTATCTTACATTTGTGTACAAACCAAAGTTCAAAATATGAATTATTACATAGAATTCCCTTAAAAACATAACAAGAAAACATAGTTATTCTTATATGACACCTACGTCCTTGTACTCATTGAATATTGTCTACACTTTGTCTTCTTGTTATGACAAGAATTGGTGCAAGTCGGTAGCAACCCTCACGGTTCCACCCTGCTCTCACCAGGACCTTCTTCAACCACGGACCGAAGAGTCAAAGCTCTTCCAACTCCTCTCGGGAGTTCACCTTACCCACATCTATCTCCTCGGCAATTTCCCCTTCGCTTCTCGGGAAATCGGTGTTCGCGCTATTGCGAACCCTATGCGCACTCCTCGTGCAATTCAAAACTCCGAATCTTGATTGCCGATGGTTAACGGTCAATGCTCCCGCACGTCGGGGATTCCCCTATCGAGATATCGCCTCTCGCGATGTCACCAATCCGACTTCCCAAACCCCGAGCTCCGAGGTGCCGATATCCCGATATAATGCCACCTGGATTCCACTCGCTCCTGGGGCCCCACGCTACCACGTCACCTCAGGATTTCGTGGATCGCGAATCCACGACTTAAAGTTTCCTTGCTGCGGGAAACCCCGAATGCCAAACCCCGATTTGCCGACTTCTCGGGATCGCGTGCCACCTGTCCTTGCTTTGATCGATGACTCCCGTGGATTCGGGAAATCGCGACTCGCGATTTCGATGTGCATGCAACTTGCTTCGCCAAACGCCGAATGTCGATATGCGATGGCTTTGATCCTTCGCGCGCCTAAGTGTTAACTCCTGTGCAGCTTCTCCACGATCGAACGGTCAGCATGATTTCGTGACTTGCCTCTGCGATCCCTAGTCGTTGATCCTTTGCGTTGGAGAATCCTTCTGCTCCGAGCCTCTTCCTGTTCAGAGCTTCTCCTGGCTCTGTTCCCACAGTATTTGCAAGGAACTATCCCTCCTGAGATTAATTTTCTCTGACTCCTTCAAAGACCTTTGCGCTCGCCTCCTGCTCACGCTCGAACTTCAACAACTCTCGAAGTGTTGAGTTCTTCCAGGCGCTGTGCACTCCCTGCGACAGTGGCCTCTACCTTCCTGGCAGTCTCGACCTTGTACATCGACGCGTTCGTCCTCCTGAGATTTCCCCTTGAATCCTCAAAGGATTCAATTTTGACCTTTGCACTCTCCTTGCAGAGTCCTTTCATGCAAAGCGTTATCTATCCTGGGCCTCTCCTGTAGCTTCGAATTCTATAGAAGCTCGATTTTTCTTCTCTTTCTCCCACAGATGGAGAATGTGGACGCCTCCTGCTATCCTTTTGCTCAAGCGGCCTCCTCGTTGAGCCTTTTGGGTATTCAGTAACCCAATGAAAGCTCCCTCAGTGGATGCTTCCTTCAGATGATAGAACTCAAAGAGTTCCTTCCTCCTGTGCTATCTGCACACTCTCTCAACGCCCTCCTGGCGGAGTATTTCTACCATATAACCCCAACAATTATGGTTTCACTGTGCATCCACGCACTTCGCTCGACATCCTCCAGATGGAGTCCTCATAATCCTTAATAGAATTATGGTCCTTCGGAACTCACATCAGAGTTCCTTCCTCACACAACCTCGATACCCTCTTGGTAGAGTTCCTACAGAACTCCTCAGAGGTTCTGTCCACAACAGTGTCTCAGCTACACTGCCTTGACTATTGAGGTGTTCAGTAACCCCAAAAGTCCTCCTTCTACAAGAGTTGTTGACTTCAGTGTTTGTGCTCTCAGCACGTCTTTTTCTGACTCCTCCGAGTTCAGAAGTGCATCCTCTGTGCACCGGTATTCAGAGTCTCAACACTCTGTCATGCCCTCATGGCATGAAACCTCAAAGACCTCTCAAACCTAAAATCAGACACAGTCCCTGCAAAGAATAAATTACAATACACAAATGCAGCATAAAATGAACACATACACAGACATGCATATAATGATAGAATAATGCAGGAAAAACTGCTCTGTATTAATAATGGCAACTGCCTGTATATTTTACAAGGTGTTCCTCGAGCTCTCTCTTGGCTCTCTCTTCTCTGCTCTACATGCATTCTCTCTACATGTACCTACTGACTCCTCAAAATGGGATCTCCCTATCTCTTTTACCTGAGGTGCTCTTAGCGCTTCCCTCTAGTATTTACGTACTCTAATTAATTTACAATCAATTACAATAAATGGGCTGTCTAGTCTGCTATCCAGAACTAGATCTCAGCCAGATCTACCATAAAGGCCGATCCTAAACACCGCCTGTATAAGCACGGATTCCTATGGCTCACCAGCCTAAACCATTTAATTACATTCAATACAAATAAAAATGAGGCTGTGCCTCCCTTCATCCTTTGAATGCATGCACTCTGACGTGGCTGGCTGGCTGGCTGCATGGAGAGATGCTCCTGCATCATACTCCACAGCTGCAAAAAATCATAAGCTCCTGCTCATGAACTTCCCTTGTAGTCGCTGGAATCCACTAGGGTCCCAGACAAGTCTTTGGAGCTTTTCCTCTGCTCCATTTTGTTGCTGCTGCTTCCGCTACGCTACTGCTGCTGCTGCCTTTTCTTTGCCCATCTTCTCTTCGCTGGTAGCCTGCGCTGATCTCAACATCAACCTTCTGATGTCCTCTATCTCTCGGTCCAGCTGTTCCAGTGGCTGGTCCAGTTCCTGCAATCTCCTCAGCTGCAAAATTTTTTGGTCATGGGTCCAATCATCATGATATCCCATGCCATCTCCTTCATTTTCATCTATGGCCCTCAATTGCCACTTTACTGTAGTCTTCAGCTCTACAGTCCCTTCCTGACTGACCTGCTGCTCAGCCATCTCTTCTGACAGCTCAAATTCTATCAGTTCTCTTGTTGGCTCTGGATTGTTCAACCAATCCTCCAGCATCTCCAGCTCCATCTCCCATGGAGTGATAATCTTACCTGCCTGCTCCTTGGCATCTTTTTCTGCTAGTTCCAGCGCTGCAGCTTCCTCAGCTCCCTTGCTGAATGTGTTGAGACATTCCTTAGAATGCTTGCTCTCTCCTTCTGCTTGGGCAGCTTCCAAAGTCTGCTTCATGCTTTTTTCTTCTGCTCGTGCAGTCTTCGTTATCTGCACTGATTCTTCTTGGACAGTCACAGCTGACTGTTCCCTTGCTGCTGTCGCTATACCTGTAACACAAATTTTTTCCCCTTCATGGGCAGACAGTAGGAATACCTCGATTCCCCCAACCATTATTTGGCTCTCCAGATCTCCTGTAGTCAGCTACACCTGCTGAGCCCTATCAAATCCCAAGCTTATTTGCTCATTCCTGCAATGTGAAATGCTTCCGCTAACTTCCCGGCATATTTTGAGATCCATTGACCCCACCTGCATCAGCGTCCAATGCTGACTTGAACTCTCCATCGAGCTCATGAGACTTCCAACTACTACCATCTTGTCATCTCTGCCCACCTGGCAGTTTAACACTCCTCCGCTGCTCCCCTGGCAGTCTTCGAGATCTACATCTGATATCCTTTTATTGCCCAATCAACAATTTGAAATTCCCTTGCTGTCCTCACGACAGTCTTTGAGATCCTCAACCGATCCCAATTCATTGCCCTCCTGGCAAACTGGAATTTCTTCTTTTCTGCCCAACCGACAGTACTTGAAACCATCAGCTGATCCCAACTTATCCCAATCATCATTATCATCATCATCATCGAGACTTCTTCTGGTCTCTGGCCAACAGTAACAAGTCATCTGGTCTTCGGTGGCCCCGAGGTCTTCGGCATACCTCACCCATCTTCTCAACAGCCTCTGCTGTCTTCTAACCATCAGACCCTTGACTGGCCATTTCACTTTTGGTGCTCTCATGGGCCATTCATGTACCCATCTCTGCCTTTTTCTTTGCAGCATCTTTATCTCGAGCTCCTCCATCTCTCGCTTGATGTCAGTGAGCTCTTTATCCATCTCTGCTGCATTCATCAACTTTGGATTTTTCCTCTCAACATGCTTATGGCCTTCACTAGCCGTTTTGCTACTTCTATCTGTCTCTCTGACAGATCTGCTGGTGTCACTCCTGAAATCCTGAGTGCTCAGCTTCATATTTCTCACAGTCTCCTAATGACTGTAACCATGACTGCTATACTGCTGCAAGAAAGTCCCCACAGAGTTCTCCGCGACCCTGTCTTCCTTCACCTGCAATATACAGATGAAAACCTGCTCTAATACCACTTGGTGCGTATCAGAGTACTCCTTCTCTTCTTCGCCTCTCTTTCCTAAAATATACAGACAAGTTCAATGGCTCTGATACCACTTGGTGCAAGTCAGTAGCAACCCTCACGGTTCCACCCTGCTCTCACCAGGACCTTCTTCAACCATGGCCCGAAGAGTCAAAGCTCTTCCAACTCCTCTCGGGAGTTCACCTTACCCACAGTTATCTCCTCGGAGATTTCCCCTTCGCTTCTCGGGAAATTGGCGTTCGCGCTATCGCGAACCCTATGCGCACTCCTCATGCAATTCAAAACTCCGAATCCTGATTGCCGATGGTTAACGGTCAATGCTCCCGCATGTCAGGGATTTCCCTATCGGGATATCGCCTATCGTGATGTCAACAACCCGACTTCCCAAACCCCGAGCTCCGAGGTGCTGATCTCTCGATATAATGCCACCTAGGTTCCACTCGCTCTTGGGGCCCCACGCTACCACGTCACCTCAGGATTTCGTGGATCGCGAATCCACGACTTAAAGTTTCCTTGTTGCGGGAAACCCCGAATGCCAAACCCCGATTTGCCGACTTCTCGGGATCGCGTGCCACCTGTCCTTGCTTTGATCGATGACTCCCGTGGATTCGGGAAATCGCGACTCGCGATTTCGATGTGCATGCAACTTGCTTCGCCAAACGCCGAATGTCGATATGCGATGGCTTTGATCCTTCGCGCGCCTAAGTGTTAACTCCTGTGCAGCTTCTCCACGATCGAATGGTCAGCAGGATTTCGCGACTTGCCTCTGCGATCCCTGGTCGTTGATCCTTTGCGTTGGAGAATCCTTCTGCTCCGAGCCTCTGCCTGTTCAGAGCTTCTCCTGGCTCTGTTCCCACAGTATTTGCAAGGAACTATCCCTCCTGAGCTTAATTTTCTCTGACTCCTTCAGAGACCTTTGCGCTTGCCTCCTGCTCACGCTCAAACTTCAACAACTCTCGAAGTGTTGAGTTCTTCCAGGCGCTGTGCACTCCCTGCGACAGTGTCCTCTACCTTCCTGGCAGTCTCGACCTTGTACATCGACGCGTTCGTCCTCCTGAGCTTTCCCCTTGAATCCTCAAAGGATTCAATTTTGACCTCTGCACTCTCCTTGCAGAGTCCTTGGACGCAAAGCGCTATCTGTCCTGGGCCTCTCCTGTAGCTTCGACTTCTACAGAAGCTCGATTTTTCTTCTCTTTCTCCCGCAGATGGAGAATATGGATGCCTCCTGCTATCCTTTTGCTCAAGCGGCCTCCTCGCTGAGCCTTTTGGGTATTCAGTAACCCAATGAAAGCTCCCTCAGTGGATGTTTCCTTTAGATGATAGAACTCAAAGAGTTCCTTCCTCCTGTGCTATCTGCACACTCTCTCAACGCCCTCCTGGCGGAGTATTTCTGCCACAGAACCCCAACAATTATGGTTTCATTGCGCATCCACGCACTTCGCTCGACGTCCTCCATACGGAGTCCTAATAATCCTTAATAGAATTATGGTCCTTCGGAACTCACAGCATAGTTCCTTCCTCACACAACCTCGATACCCTCTTGGTAGAGTTCCTACAGAACTCCTCAGAGGTTCTGTCCACAACAGTGTCTCAGCTACACTGCCTTGACTATTGAGGTGTTCAGTAACCCCAAAAGTCCTCCTTCTACAAGATTTGTTGACTTCAGTGTTTGTGCTCTCAGCACGTCTTTGTCTGACTCCTCCGAGTTCAGAAGTGCATCCTCTGTGCACCGGTATTCAGAGTCTCAACACTCTGTCATGCCCTCATGGCATGAAACCTCAAAGACCTCTCAAACCTGAAATCAGACACAGTCCCTGCAAAGACATAATTACAATACACAAATGCAGCATAAAATGAACACATACACAGACATGCATATAATGACAGAATAATGCAGGAAAAACTGCTCTGTATTAATAATGGCAACTGCCTGTATATTTTACAAGGTGTTCCTCGAGCTCTCTCTTGGCTCTCTCTTCTCTGCTTTACATGCATTCTCTCTACATGTACCTACTGACTCCTCAAAATGAGATCTCTCTATCTCTTTTACCTGAGGTGCTCTTAGCGCTTCCCTCCAGGATTTACCTACTCTAATTAATTTACAATCAATTACAATAAATGGGCTGTCTAGTCTGCTATCCAGAACTAGATCTCAGCCAGATCTACCATAAAGGCCGATCCTAAACACCGCCTGTATAAGCACGGCTTCCTATGGCTCACCAGCCTAAACCATTTAATTACATTCAATACAAATAAAAATGAGGCTGTGCCTCCCTTCATCCTTTGAATGCGTGCACTCTGACGTGGCTGGCTGCATGGAGAGATGCTCCTGCATCAAGAATTCACATTACAACAAGAATTCAATTTTCACGAACAACGTTAACAATAGCAATGTTCAATCACATAAGTGCTTCTTTCAAGGCAACTTTGTGATTTAGAGCTTGAATTTTCAACTTTGTGAATACTTTATCCTTTTCCTCATGTTTGTGGACAACCAATCATATACTTATTAAATTAAATATTTCCATACAAGATGCCAAACACTAACTGTATTAAGGCTATCTACAACAAAAGAGTATCCTGAAATGCAACATGTACTCAATGCCTAAATGCTTATAAAACAAGTTTTATAAAGCATGTACTCGAGGAAGATTTTACACCTCTATAATTATAGTTTCCCCAAAGGAGGAAAGAGGTTCGTTAATTCTCGCTCTAATTCCAGGTAAAGAAATTACAAAACTACAACTTACCAACACAAATAATGTCGATTCAAAAAACAATTACATGGTTTTATTTTATTGACCAATATCTTATCACGTTCACTTATAAAAGGGTTTTCAAAAGTTAAGAAATTACAAGCTACAATCTACCAACACAACAAATAATGTCGATTCAAAAGATTTTGAACTTTATATAAAAAAACAATTACATGGCTTTATTTTATTGACCAATATCTTATCACGTTCACTTATAAAGGGGTTTTCAAAATTTCAAAAGTAGAGTCAATATATTGTAGGTATTGGGGGATGTGGGGTACCATGGGATTTATAGGTATTTGGGGTATAAAAAAGAGTATCTAGTGATTTTTTTTTTTTTTTTTTTAAATTGGAAATATGTATTGGGAGGGAGGCTCAACAAAAGAATTTTGGGAGGTATGTATCAATATCTAGTGAAATTAGAGGTATTCTTTAATATCCCACAAATGCACGTGCGATGTCATAGGTTCACTGAGTTAAAAACAAGGAACCAAAAAATTTGAAATCATGAGATTATGACAACTGACTCATGGTAAATATTTTAGGAGGATGATTTTAGAGAGGCTATGAAAAATAATCTATGTTGAAAATGTTTGAAACAATAGTATTAAGATTGATTGTCAACCTTAATATTCTATAACAATATGCTACTCTCTGCCTTCAACATCTCACTGTCATTGGCCAAACAATCGTTGTATTTTATGCACTTGAGTATTTTAGGGGTTATCATTAGTATATAGTTGAACCAATTGTCGTTTAGGTGGATAATCTATATTGGACAACCAATAACACATGTATTCAAGGGGGATTTCCATAACCCCATAATAACTCAACCTATCACGACACAAGACTATGTTCTATGTAGCCCATGTAATTTTTCCCTCATGTTCGAGGGAACTTGATCCAAGTTTCTCCCCAAACTCATTGCCATCGTGAAGATAAAAAGCATTGTGGGCACTACTACTTTAGAATGCAACATTAAATTTAGAACCATACCACACAACATGCTCATCTCCTAGCTCACTTCAACATTATGGTTTAGGCATTTAGAATGAAACACATTCATTAAATCTATAGTTTAGAGACATTCAAATATGTAGATAAAGAAAGCTAGAAGAGTGTTGGAAGACACATTAATTTATCTTTTTGTGCAACTAATTCAAAACCAAGTCACTTTGCATGTCACTCACACTATACACTAGAGCCAACTTTTCCTAGCAAATACCTTGACAATTTTCTTGCATGTGTCGTACAAGAATTGGCACATGGAAATAATGGATATAAACATTGTGTCTAAACAATTAAAAGTCATATTACATGTGTCTAAACGATAAAAAGTCATATTAC
>JASDQU010106939.1:42610-55925 GCA_032191745.1 Picea mariana | reverse complement strand
AAACGGGTGACATGAAAAATGAAAAATAAAAATAAATATGAATAATTAATTGAATAAAATTTAACAAAACATTATTACATATTAATAATGAATACTATATTTAATATTAATATTATAGGATATATATCATTAATTTTACTTTATAGTTTATTTATTAGTATTAATATAAAATAGTATATACATGTATATATCCATTTTAACTCTAAATTCAAGAACCATCAATTTCCAGGTACAAACCTTTATTATCATAAACAAAATCAAAATTCCAAAATTCCAAAACTACATTTAAAAAAATTAAAAACATTAAAAACAATATTGAATAAAATTTAAATAATTGTTTTTACTATTTTTTAAGTAATCATTGGGACTAGTGATACATAAGCATGACTATAAATGTGAACCAGCTAGTCCGCCAACCCACTAAATTGTTGGGTGCAAACTGTATATGACGAAAGTGTTGGGGGCAAGATGTATATCATCGAACAAGCGGGACATGAACAATAAAAAAATAAAACAAATATGAATAATTAATTGAATAAAATTTAACAAAACATTATCATATATTAATAATGAATACAATATTTAATATTAATATTATATGATAGATATCATTAATTTCACTTTATAGTTTATTTATTAATATTAATATAAAATAGTGTATACAAGTAAATATCCATTTTAACTCTATAATCAAGAAAGTGTTATAGCATTATATAAATTACTATAAATATTGGTACACTATTATAATATTCTATAAATTACTAAATTTAATGTTGCGGTCATTCAGACTCGGGATACATAAGCATGACTATAAATGTGAACCCACGAGTTCCTAATTGTTGGGTGTAAAATGTATATGACGAAAGTGTTGGGTGCAAGATGTATATTACAGAACACGAGAGACATGAAAAATGAAAAATAAAAATAAATATGAATAATTAATTGAATAAAATTTAACAAAACATTATCACATATTAATAATGAATACTATATTTAATATATATATATATATATATATATATATATATATATATATATATTTGTTTGTTTGTTTGTTAATTGGTCCGGACCTTCTTGGCATCGGGATTAACCTTTGGCTTGAGAAACCGCGAGCACCCGACCTGCACCTCGGGGACAATACTATATTTAATATTAATATGATAGAATAGGTATCATTAATTTTACTTTATAGTTTATTTATTAATATTAATATAAAATAGTATATATAAGTATATATCCATTTTAACTTTAGAGTCAAGAAAGACCAATTTCCAGGTACAAACCTTTATTATCATAAACAAAATTAACATTTCAAAATCACATTTAAAAACATTAAAAATAATATTGAATAAAATTTAAATAATTGTTTATACTATTCTTTAAGTAAAAAATGTTATAACATTGTATAAATTAATATAAATTTTGGTACAATATTATAATATTCTATAAATTACTAAATCTCATGTTGCTCTTGATACATAAGCATGACTATAAATGTGAAATATTTAATATTAATATTATATGATATATATCATTAATTTTACTTTATAGTTTATTTATTAATATTGATATAAAATAGTATATACAAGTATATATCCGTTTTAACTCTAGAGTCAAGAAGGATCAATTTCCATGTACAAACCTTTATTATCATAAACAAAATCAAAATCCAAAAATAAAAAATTACATTTAAAAACATTAAAAATAATATTGAATAAAATTTAAATAATTGCTTATACTATTGTTTAAGTAAAATTTGTTATAGCATTATATAAATTACTATAAATCTTGGTACAATGTTATAATATTTCGTGATACATAAGCATGATTATAAATGTGAACCCTCTAAAAATAAAATTAAATATGAATAATTAATTGAATAAAATTTAACAAAACACTATCACATATTAATAATGAATATGATATTTAATATTAATATTATAGGATATATATTATTAATTTTACTTTATAGTTTATTTATTAATTTTAATATAAAATAGTATATACAAGTATATATCCATTTTAACTCTAGAGTCAAGAAGATCAATTTCCAGTACAAACTTTTATTATCATAAACAAAATCAAAATTCCAAAATTACATTTAAAAACATTAAAAATAATATTGAATAAAATTTAAAGAATTGTTGCCCGCAGGGGTGTAGACCGATTGGCAAGTCCGTGTAAATGGCATGAACTATGTAAAAAGGAGGTCTCAAGGTCGATTCTCACCCCGCTTTACCCGGAGGGTGTGCTTGCGGGATGTACGTTTCTCCTCAGGGGTTATAAGGCAACTGACATGATTCGACCCCGTGTCACGCGAGTACGATACTACTGTTGTTACCGATTCCCCTGAGCAAAAAAAAATAAAAAATTTAAAGAATTGTTTATGATGATGATGATGATTAACCTCCACTAAGGCCTAATTGGTCTATCGGACCTTAAGAGGGTAAGTGATTACTTGTGATTCTTTAGAATTTTGTTTCTGTACTCGAAAAGCATTAAGAGAAGCTTTCCAAGATCACCATACTTTTGTTGAATTAAGAGGTTAGGAAGGTTGGTAGTGTGATCAGTGTTTTGAAAATGAGATCTAATATGGGTATAGGCTGGACAATCTAAGAGAAAGTGCTTTTCATCTTCAATCTTCTTAGTGTCACAAAGGTGACACACTCTTTCATCCCATGGCATTTTAGGAATTGACCAACGCCTAGTTTCACTATGTAGCTCGTGAGAATTTGTTCTTATCTTAGCAATGCTTATTTTTTTCTTTACACTTGGCAAAATAGATAGATAATTTTGATCTTCTAGATAATTTTTTTCTTTATACTATTCTTTTAAGTAAAAAGTGTTATGACATTATATAAATTACTACAAATCTTGGTACAATGTTATAATATTCTATAAATTACTAAATCTCATGTTGCTGTCGGTGGGACTTGTGATACAGACTCCTAATACATAAGCATGACTATAAATGTGAACCTGCAAGCTTGCCAATGGAAGTGTTGGGTGCAAGATGTATATCAACGCGACATGAAAATTGAAAATAAAAATAAATAAAAATAATTAATTCAATAAAATTTAAATTTGAAACAAATAGATGATTAATGTATCAAACAATACATTAACTCATTCTAAACAAGTTATTGCACCAACCATTGATCTCAAAATTGGCCTACAATTTATTGATCTGGCTAGTAGGTTATAAGAATTCAAGTCTCCATAATACACTCATGGTAAGATTTTACAATCTTCTACTTTCCTGGTTCAACTCTCTTCACATTGATTTCTAAGAGTTGTATCCAAGATGGTATCACCAAATAATTGTACCAACAATTAAGCTATTCCAGGTAAATTGACTTTTAATTTACTTTTAATTAAATCAACAAATTATATGTTACTTTCTACCATGCAACACTTGTTACATATAGGTTCATTAAACTTATTACTTTCATCATAAAAAAATAGAAAACATTATAATAAACTTAATTTGCTAATGTTTTCCATGAATAACTACAGGTGAAGCTATAGACCCATGAATCCAAATGGTAAGAAGGTTACACAAATACATCAGACCTTTATGAATATTTCTGTCATAGTAAAAAAGCATCCAGAATGCACAGATTATGCATCTAATAGATAGAGGTTGCATCATCCAATTCATTTTCATTGGTGTATGTAGAGAGTCGAGAATTTTGAAGTTGAACTATATGAACAATTTGAATTTAGTTAGGCAATTGCACACAAAAAATAACGAGCTCCAAATCTAACGATCCTTGGTGGCACATACACTTTCACAACCTTTCACATGCATGATCACAAGTATTCCAGCCATAGGCTAATATTAGAGGGCTTGAGTTGTTTGGAGAAAGAAATTGGTTTCAATCCATTAACTTTGAGTTTCAATCCATTAACTTGTTGGCTCAAGCTGGCTCGATTTATCTAACAGTGGAATTATTAAGCAACATTCATATTCTAATAGGGCATTGTATATTTGGAGGCTCAATATAATTCAATTATGCTACAATAGTCATTCACCAGAGATGTGTAAGAGGTAAAATCAGCTGCTAATCTCTTTTTTAGAGGGAAAGGAATTTGTCATTCTGACCTTATTTTCATTGTTTCATGATATTCAATTAGACAAATACTAACTATAATACCAATCCCCATTATTATTGATAAATTCATTCCATAGATGAACATGGAATGTGTGTGTGTGTGTGATGTGTCAACTCCATGTTAATCACTGAAGGAATTACACGTCTCCATCATATTGGGATGTAAAAAGAACCTATCATCTGTAATATTATATTTATAAAAAGTATGCAGAACAGAAATAAATAGCTAGAAATGGAAGATATAACCAGAACAACACCACGATAATACCAAAATGATAACAAAATAACACCAGAAATAACACTTTGATTACCGAGAGAAATGTTCACTTGCCCCCTCCAGTAGAGTAGATATCTATTACAATAATATCCAAGACAAAATTTCTCATACCCTCGATTCCTATTTATACTAAATATGTCTATCAAAAGAACCATCTAGAGGAAGATCCTTCTAGAAGTAGAAGCTTCTATTAGGTCTTCTTACATTGGAATTATTCTTCCTTATTGCCAGGCCTTATTAATATTGACCTTTATTACATGGAAATATATTATTCTACCTACGTGAAGGGTTAGGTCCCTAACATGTCATCCCCATTAAAAACAACCTTGTCCTCAAGGCTTAAGATGGGGAAATTGCTTCAGAATGGTAGCTGGTTCCCAAATGGCATCTGCTGGAGTTGTATCTTTCCACTAAATTAACACTTCCTTGATGGTTCATTGACGCATTCGACGCTCACACTGGTCCAAAATTTCTTTTGGTTGTAGCTAATGGAGCCTTCTTCGTCCAACTCAGGAAGGTTGGTTTGAGTTTGGCACTTAGTTCCAATCATCTTCTTTAAGAAGGAAGCATGAAAAACAAGATGGAGGTTAGAATGGCTAGGAAAAGCTAACTGATAGGCCACATGTTCCACACTCTTGAGAACGATATAAGGACCATAAAATTTGGGTGCCAGTTTCTGACAATGGTCAACCTTGAGGGATATTTTCTTGTAAGGTTGCAGTCGAAGAAACACCTGATTCCATTATGCAAATTGACATTCAGAGTGACCTTGATCTACTTGTTGCTTCATGCGATTCTAGGCCATGACCAAATTCTCTTTGAGGGTACAGAGAAAGGCCTCTCGAACTATAAGCTTTTGGTCAACCTCCTAGACCTTCAAGACACCGAGCAAATATGAGAGGACTGAAGTTGGATTTTATCCATATACCGCTTCAAAAGGAGTCATGTGCGTAGCTGTATGGTACAAAGTGTTGTACCACCATTCAACTAGTGGTAACCATTGAGCCCACTGATTCTTCCTTTCCGATGCAAAACACCTCAAATATGTTTCCAAATTTTTTTTGACAACTTTAGTTTGACCATTAGTCTGGGGATGATAAGCTATGTTGAGATGCAATTGGGTGCCTTGTAGCTTGAACAATTCTTGCCAAAAATTGTTGGTGAAAGTTGGGTCGCGATCAGAAACAATAGAACGTGGCATGCCATGAAGCTTGAAGACCTAATCCATGAAAAGTTGAGCCACAATAGACACTGTAAATGGGTGTTTAAGAGCACATAAATGGGTATACTTGTAAATATGATCAACTACATGATTGATTTATTGCTTGATTTAGGTAACCTACAATAAAATCCATAGAGATATCCCACCAAATAGCAGGTGGAATCGAAAGCGGTTGTAGTGTTCCAGGAGATTCGACAGTTTCACCCTTGTTGTATTGACACACATCACATTCAACCAAAAAATTATGAACGTCCTGTTTCATTCCCTCCCAAAAGAAACAACGTTTGACCCGATCATAGGTTTTGGTAAACTAGGAGTGCCCGACTGTGGGTGCAGCATGAAGCTCAAAAAGTACCGTGGATTTAATTTTTCACTGTTTACTTAAATACAAATGGCCTTTGTATCGATGCTCATCATTGAGCCAAGAGTACCCTTGGGAAACTGGAGAATTGGACTGCAATTGTTGTATCAAATGCGAAATTTTGGGATCATGGATCCATTCCTGGAGAACAACTTGGAGCCAATATGGTACAATGAAATAGAGAGAAAAAATAGACCCTTCATCTTCATATTTTCTGAAAAGTGCATCAACAACCACATTGTCTTTTCCTTTTTTGTAAATGATCTCATAATCATATCCAAAGATCTTAGTCACCCATTTTTGTTGCTTAGGGGAGGAAAGGCATTGTTCCAGAAAATACTTGAGGCTTTGATGATCTGTCTCAATTTGGAAGCGTTTCCCCAATAGATAAGGTCGCCAAATATCCACGACATGCAGAATAGCCAACATTTATTTTTCATAGATTGATTTTCCCAAATTTCTCTCGGATAGTTGTTTACTGGTAAATGCCAAAGGCCGAACCTCTTGCATCAGGACAACGCCAATTCCTTTCCTGGAAGCATCACACTCTAGGAAAAAAGGTCTTTGTGAAATCAGGAAGGGCTAGGACTGGAGTGGTGGACATGACCATATTCAAGGTTTGAAAATCCCGAGCAGTTGCTGTAGTCCAAGTGAAAGAATTCTTTTTAAGGAGTGTAATGAGAGGTGCTGTAATATTTCCATAATTCTTAACAAACTTGTGATAATAACCTGTTTAACCCAGAAATCCCCACAAGATTTTGAGATTCTTTAGGTGAGGCCAATCTTGCATAGCTTCAATATTTTTAGGATCCACCCTGACGCCGTCCTTGCCAACAAGATGACCCAAGTACTCTACTTCGGAGGCGCCAAAAGCACATTTAGATTGTTTGAGGAAAATTTGGTGCTGAGAGAGTAGATGGAGAACTTGATCCACATGAGAAAGATGGTCTGTCTAGGTTTTGTTGTATACGAGGATATCATCAAAGAAAACTAACACAAAATGACAGAGAAAAGGATAGAATACATGATTCATGAGGCTTTGGAAAGTGTAGTGAGAATTACACAAGCCAAAGGGAATGAACAAAAACTCATAGTGGCCCTCATGAGTTCTAAAGGCAGTTTTAGAAATGTCTACCTATTTCATATGGATCTGGTGGTAGCCCGAATGAAGATCATGTTTAGTAAAGAATCGGGTGCCACTCAATTCATCTAAGAGGTCATCAATGACAGGAATGGGAAATTTGTCTTTAATGGTGAGTTTGCTGAGAGCGCAGAAGTTAGGACACATGTGCCAAGAACCTTCTTTCTTAAGGACCATGACCACATGAGAAGAGTAGGGGCTCGTACTAGGGAAGATAACACCTGCGTTGAGAAGTTCTTGAACCATTTTCTCAATTTCATTTTTTTGGGAAAAGGGGTGATGATAGGGAAGGATATTAGGAGGAAGGCTTCCTGGGACAAGGGGAATGGACCAATCATGAACACAACGGGAAGGAGGGAGTCCCTGGGCAGTGTAAAAAACCACTTGATGTTTAGAGAGGATGGATTGGAGGTCTTGCGACATAGAGGGTGTCTTCGTTTCTTGTATGGCATGGATTTGGGCAATAATGCAATAATGACCTTTTTTTAGCAGCATTTCCATGCGATGGGAACTAATGATCTCCGAGGAACTGACGGTGATGCCTTGGAACTTATATTGTCATCCCTCCTAGTTAAATTGCATGGTTAATTCCTTAAAATCCATGAGAATGGGACCTAAAGTCCTTAGCCATCTGCACCTAACACAATGTCACAACCTCCCATGTCGATATAAAACATATGAGATTTCAGATGGTATTCACCATTTTGGAGATGCACATTTTCACAACGCCCTCCGCATTTCATGGACCCACCATTGGCAATCATGATTTGGAAATTATTGACTACACAGATATAGAAATTAGTTTCTTGGGAAATGCGGCAATGAATAAAAGTATGGTTGCTTCCACTATCAACAAGAATGATGACCTTCCTATGCTTGATGTAACCAACTAGCTTGAGGGTTTGGGGAGTAGAGAATCCAGTGAGAGAATTTAGGGAAATGAATGTTTCTACTTCAGGAGGGTCTGAGGGAGGGGTTATGTTAGTGGGTTTAGGTGACATAGACACAAGGGAAGCCTCAACATCCTCTTCTGAAACATCCTCCGAGATGGCCATAAAAATATTTTGTTCCTTACACTTGTGTCTCGGAAAATATTTGTCATCACAATTATAACAAAGGCCTTTGAGTTGGCGTTCATCCATTTAGGACCTGGTCAATTTCTATATCTTTAGTGGAGTAGAAGGAGGAGTGGGAGTTACTGTTTTCGTCCGAGGAATAAAGGAGGGTTTTTATTTTTGAGAAGAGACAACCTGTTGTGCTTCCTTATCTCTTTTAGTAGCATCCACCCAAATTTGAGGCCTATCCATGAGGACATGAGCACAAATATAATCCTTGAGGCCACTAATAAAACATTCTTAGAAAAAATCATCAGACATTCCCTCTGTATGAAAATCCAGTTGCTGAAAAGCAACTATAAAGTCTTCCACGTTGCCAGATCATTTCAACTTTGTCAAACGGCCTAAATTTTTTGTGTCAGTGTCAAAGCGTTCATAAATATTTGCCACAAAGTGTGTCCAAGACACATACCCTTGGTGATAATTTTTTCTCCATTGCCACCATTGCCAACGTTCTTGATCTACATGGAGAACACCATACCAGAGTTTGGCCAACTCATCCATAATTCCATACAAAAGAAAAATAATTTTCTATTTGAGGTACCCAGCTAGTGGGATCCTATCCATCAAATTTGGTCACATCCACAAGAGGAAGGCGTAGGTCACGCTGAAAGTGATGGGGTTGAAAATTCTGCGAATGATAGGAAGTTTCACCTTCGATATGCAAAGGTGGGTTAGATAAGGGAAGATCTGCAGGGATATGTAGCTTGGCACAGATCATCGTAGTGCGAGATTCAAGATGGGTAGTAATGTCTTGTTTGAGCTCTTGTTTGACTTCCTCGATTGAGGCAGTGACTGATGAAACGATGGAGGAATGCATTTTTTTATTGATAGAGAGAATATTGGCACTGAGTTGTCGCACTTCTTGTTGGGTTTCTGTGACATTATAGTGCAAGGTATTGAAGTGAGCTTCCAAGTCTTGGCTACAAGTATGGGACATGATGACGAGGGAACAGGAAAAGGGGTGGGTGGGACCACACAAAAAATGGGTTATGGGTGAAGTGTATCACAACAATCACGGCGATGAGTTGAATCCAATGGGGTAAAGCCCAAATAAGGGTGTTGGAAGGGGGTTGGGTCCAAAAAATTGTTTTTGCTAAAAATTGATAGGTATGGCTACGATAAGGGCGAAGAGAGAAATCCAACGGAATAGGTATCAAATTATGGTGCCAACAGAATCTAGACTCGTTTTTTTTTTTTTACTCTTGTAGAGTTATACTCCAATTTGAAGAATACTGCAGTGATGAAATGTCCAAATGCTTAATAGGAAGAAATGTGTATTAATTTCGCAACTCGAATGCAGGAGACATAGTTGCGCTGCAACAGATCTTGTTTGTTCTATTTTCATTTCCATCCTAAGGGTTAGGTATTCAAGGTTTCTACAGAAAAGGGTTTTCCTTGTGCTATAGCTCTTTTATATACGTGCGGGGTCCAACAGTAGTACTCAACCCAATATCTCAGGGCACCAACTAAGGAGGCTAGACCATACCCTTAGCCATACTACTCGACTACCCAGGTACTAGAGAGTATCTTCCTGAGTGTTGTTATCGGTGGAACTATATAAGTCAGGCGACCAATCGGTTTATCTACAGAGGGACTCAGGAGATCTAGGTCGATTCGTATACAGGTGTTGTCTAATGCGCTACCACTCGAAGGGGTACCAACATGGGTTACAAGGGTGGCCAATAGATGTGCTCTTAAGTACCACTTGTATTTCTTGTGTGTATGAATCCCTGACTGTAGTTTTATGTGCGTAACGACATATATTTGTAGCTTAAAGACGTTGTAATACGTCTCTACCCTGAAAAAATTTAACCCACAATTTTCTGCCGAGGAAGTTTCTTTGATACCACTTGTAATATTCCATATATAAAAAGTATGTAGAATAGAAATAAATATCTAGAAATGGAAGATGAACAACAATATAACTAGAAAAACACCACAATAATACCAAAACGATAACAAAATAACACCAAAAATAACACTTTGATTACCAAGAGCAATGTTCACTTGCCTATTCGACAGGGCAACCTCCAACAGAGCATAGCTCTATTACAATAATATCCAAGACAAAAGTTCTCATACCCTCGACTCCTATTTATACTAAATATGTCTATCAAAAGAACCATCTAGAGGAAGATCCTTCTAGAAGCAGAAGCTTCTATTAGGTATTCTTACATTGGACTTATTCTTCCTTATTGCTAGGCCTTATTAATATTGACCTTTATTACATGGAAATATATCATTCTACCTACGCGAGGGGTTAGGTCCCTAACATCATCCAGAAGATATATTTTACTTTCAATTACTTTATCTATAGATAAAGTTGATATAAAAATATTTTAGTTGAAGTGGCGTTGAAATATTTTATTTATGGCCCACATTAAAATAGTTTTTTAGAATTCCATGTGTCAAGGCCATGTTAATCACATAAGGAATTACACATCTCCCTCATACTCGCTTGTAGAAATTACTTCTTAGTGAAATGAATGCCAATAACTTCTTTCCTCATATCTATTACGATTCCAAAGTCTCTACTCATGTGGATTCTACCTTTAAGACTATTGAATGAAAAACTTGAAACTAGGAAAAGAGTGTAGCATAGTTTTGGATGGTCATCGAGTAAGGAAAGGTGCAACAAAAAGAAAGGGACATGGACAATCTTGAATTAACATTGGGAAACCTTAAAAAATCATAGGTATATTATAATGTGATGCATACGACCAACCCACATCACATAAACACACAAAAACACATTATAACAAAGCAAGGGACATCGAGATCTTATGCTCAAGAAACCCCCGAAGGGGAAATCATATTAATCAAACCATTCTTGTGTGTTATATTTTAGTATACAAATGGTCCCTTATATAATGATAGGTGACCATAATAACTATTTCATAATTATATGTTCTATTCAAACCAAATGCATAACTACATCCATAACTTTCTACACAATATCTTCGTGAATCTCTCAACAAATCTCCATCCCTAAGTTCTCTCATTTCCCCTCATCTCTCACTCTCAGGTAGACTTCTAGAATTAGTCTACACCATTAAAATTTCATCATATTATTTATTAATTATTCATGATCATAAGTAGGATATATTTCATCATACCCCCCTTTAACAAATACTTGTGATCCAATTATTCCTCATTTTCACTCGGTCCTTTGAACTAGACTCATATTCATTTTCTTTGTCTTAACTGCTCTATATTTTCTGCAATATTTGGATTTCTTCATTATTTATCTTCATTAATATTCTTGTACTTGCAAACATAAAAATTGTTGATGTAACACACCCAACCCCTTAAGTGCCCTTTTAAGGGTTGGGATATAAATTTTTCGCTTTCCTATAGCTTGTATAAGTTCCTAGAAGAGAGGCACCATTTCCTTCTACTCTCTGAGAGCTTTCCAACGACTAGAAGCTTGTCCAAAAATGAGTTATGGTTCAAGAGTTAAGGCCTTATAAAGTTTTCGGGGTGTCATTGGCGAATGGTCACCCCCTTTGACATGTGGAATCCATGTGGCTTCACTTTCCTTGTACCATCCAACATGGAATTTTCGTGGCCCCGATCTTCATCCTTTGGAAATGACATGGTCATGGAAGAAGGGTTTACAAGGGAAAATATCTGTCAAGTTGTCGTGGGCTTATCTTCTCCCAGAACCTCGGTGCATATTGTTTTTCCTTTTTTACCTTACCATGCGATCGATGCTGGAATCTAGTCCTACGGACTTCAGCCTTTCCATGCTCTTTTGTACAACATTGAAGCTTCCCAGAGACCCAAAGTCGTAAATCCTCTTTCTATTCCAGAATCTATGGTGGAGCTCTGTCCACCTTTTGATCTAACTATTTAGATTTACCCGCACTTAACCAATCACTTGGACTTGACTAGAGGGGTGGGGTGCCATACGTAATTCGTGTCCAATCCCACGATGCCATGTGGAGCTATCGAGACATGCCACATCACTGGAACGCATGCAGGACCATCCTATCAGATCTTGACACTAAAACAAGGGAAATTTTTTCCCTTCGACACTTCAATGCTTTGGCGCTTTAACCACTTTTCTCTATTTGCAAATCCTCTGGAGTTTCGAACCCTGGAATCCTACAACGTGGCTCTGGCCCTTCGACCCTTTTTGGAGCTTGCATCTTAGCACTCCAAACACCTGAAGTTACAAAGTCCCAAAATCCCAGAGCGAGACCCTCTTGCATACATGGAGTTTTGCACGGGTGTCCCTACTACCATCTGCCACCTAGAAGATACGTGGCAATGATGCCATGTTGACACGTGGTACCCATCTCTCCAAATCTATACCATATATGATAAATCAGTAGGACACATGGCTTAGCCATTTGATAACATGTGGTGGCTCTATCACATGGTTGAACTCCACCGTGTACTTTGTCCACGTTGTCTACTAACGTCACTCCGACCTTCGATGCTTCTAGGAAACTCCATGCCTTTCATCCTAAATCAACCGAAGTGGGGTTTAGCCGAAGAGATGAATAATGATCAGATGACCCATGATCTTCCTTGGTTTGATCCAACTAAAGACATTTGGTGGAAGACAAGGGTGACACATGGCCCAATCAACTAGTGACACATGTCAAGGTCTATTTGATACTTAAGGTTTCTGAAAGTCACAAATCGAGGTGACACGTGGCACACCTACTATGGGTCCATGTCACCCTAGGTGACATCAACATGCCATCTCACTCCGGCCTTCGATGCTCTGACAATATTCTCATTCACCAACATGTCGAACCTCCCAGAGTAGGATTTCTTCAGATTACTTTACGCTATCCTTTCACTAGGATAAATTTAACGGTTGAGAAGGGTCCCGAAGGATCCTTATATCCACGGTCCACATTACTTCGTGACTTCGGTTTTCAAAGGTTCTGTCTGTTTAACACATTTTCTCTCCTAGAGTAGTTCAATGCCAAATGACCATGACGTAGATCAAATGATTAGGGGAGATCCTAAATAGCCTCAGATCTATGAATATTCAGATCCCAATACCCCTTTTTATCCCACAGTCGGGATAGGTCCACATAGATCGATAGTTCTATGACCTCCAT
>JASDQU010106939.1:19942-33510 GCA_032191745.1 Picea mariana | reverse complement strand
GTTGCAATGTTCATTCACCCTGGAGCTTTAGACTCTTGGAGTCCCGAATAACTTAGCTCCTTTTTTAGTGTAGTGAAGGGTTCCATGGACCTGGTCCTATGGAACTTTGTCAAGCTCTAGAAGCTACACTCATAACTCTTAGCCAAGATTTGGTTAAGGTTGTGGGAATGGATTCGTGGTATCTTAGATGAATGGTTTGAAGGAAGCACCTTCCATTTATAGAACTTAAGTTCTAAAATAGGTAAAAGTGTTTTCGAGGGATCAACGAGACTAAAGCATTCAAGTGAAGTCTGCCCCAACTCTTACATTACAAAATCAATCCTTGGGAAAATTCCCTTAAGGATTTTCCAACCAACACACAAACCAAAATATTATTCCTAATTTCATTTGAAGACCCATGTCTAATAGTTCTCTTGTTGCTAATCATATGCAAACAAAAACCATTCAAATGCAAGGGTTCATAGAAGAACAATAAGGATTACTAATATTAATCATGCAATGAAAATTTTAGTCATAGAAACAAACATCCAACCACTCATTTCAATTCTAGTACATAGGGTATATAAAATACTTATTTATTACAGTCGATCACCAACCAACTGACTGTGGGTGTTCTCCTTCCCACCCAACGGTAGGCTTAGAGGAATTTATTCTTATCACTTTGGCCACCCATGTGCCAAGCCATGATATCACTAGGGAAATTTTGCAATTTCTCAAAGGTTCTTTCTTTGTCACAACCTCTGTGATGTTTATCAGATGCTCCCTTAGCATCAATCTTGTGGCCTTCTGCTTAGGTCATTTGTTTTGCAAATTCTCAGAGATCCTTTCTCTTTTTTTCTCCAGTAACCAGAACAACTTAATCTTCTAGTTCTTCTTCTCAGCTGGAGAGTCTCACATGCTCTCCTCTTTTTCTCCTTCTTTTTCTCAATATTTCTTCTCTTGCACACCCTCCCCTTTTTCCCAGGGAGGGTCTGGACCTGTCCTGTTCCTTCTTTCAGAAGGAACTTGGGTCAATCTGGGCTTGCATGAAAACTGCACTCTGTGGTACTTCATGTTGACAGTTTTCTCTCTCCTCAGCCAGACTCTCCATGATTCCATTCATTCGGGTAGTTGATTCTTCAACCGCCAGTCCTTCTTTCATTAAATGATTTTTCTTTGGGATCAATATGAGGCTTATTATTTCAGCAAGGAGAATTTGGGTCATTTTGATATAATGAACCCTCTCTATAGTTTCCTCACTCTTTCCTCTAGTGATATCATGGCCAATACTTCAAGGCTTCACCTCACAATCAATTATTGGCAATCTAAACAATAATACATTTACATTTTTCACATGCCATAGACTGGTAATCATAATTAATGATTAATTACAAGCTGGGGGAAACATGAGTATTGCAATCCCCTCTCCCTTAAAAAGGAACACTGTCCTCAGTGTTCTTTCTTAGTAACACATGTCATGCCTTTATGATTCAGTTGCTTCAAAAATATTAATCCTGTTTCTTGGTTAGGTCCTTTCCATACCCTTGGCCTTCGTCACCTGCCTTCAATAATTTTTGACAACAAGCATATTAATCACAATTTCATGCAAAAACATCTTACTGTTATGCAAAATTCAAGAGAAAGGATTTCATAATCTATCACAACAACTATCTATGAAGATCATGGATTTGCATTCATATGGATGTCTTGTTATCTTATCTCATTGTTGTTTCTTTGGGATCCCAATAAATAGTTTATAAGAATTATCCAAGTCTCCTCTTCCTTGCAGTCACCCACCCTCCAAGCCCAGGTTCAGGCATTCCTTTCTCTGCTATACATTCCCTCGAGTGATCCATCTTGCCTTGACAAGGATTTATATAACATGAAGAGTTCTAAAGACTTCATTGAGCCTTACAGTCAAGGCATCTCTCAGACTTGCTCTGTCGAGGCATACCTCTGGCTTGTGTTTACACAACACAACATATTATAGAGAAATCATGGCTTACCAAAGGGTTCTCCTGTCTCAACAATTTTTTTTTTCATGATTTCCATCTTGACATCCTTCACCTGTCCTCCCTAGACATATATTTTTCAACTCACCTATGTCACAGGTATACAAAAATTATGAGATATTATCATAAATTTCAAATTTAGAATTTTCTTGCAAATCCATTACCCATAGATTTCCAAATTCCACATTTATTTTCAGATCTATTCTGTAAAGGAAGTAGATTCACAAGTATGGTAATTTCCTTCCCATATCAGTTTAGCTTAGTAGGAAATTGGTCTTCCTTATGGGCTTACAACACTTCCATATCCAAGACCCTTTTCTTCCTACAATTTCAACATTCCTTAGCCAAACAAAATGTTAGTTTTCATGCACATTATATTTTTAGAACCATGCATACTAACAGTCCAAGTCATTTTCATATATTCAAGGGTACATATAAAAAGGAAATATCATTATTTACGTATGCATCCTTTAAACATACCAAATTTTCCAAATGCAACTCAAATATTAGTTGAATTTAATTAGCGTGCAAATATTCATGACCACATCCATACCCAATGTGCCCTTACATTGGGTTCAAGTTTTCCATACATATGACAACAACTTTTCCATGGTGTGTTGGAGATAAACCAACCTCTTCACCATAGGTTTTATCATTCTCATTCACTCTTACAACAAGACTATGCTTCCTGCTACAGGCTGATCACGATCCCAATTCAACACACATGAACCTAAAAATTTATCTTGAATGCACCCAAGCGTTCTTCCTTCATTAGTAACCAAGGTGCCAACACTCATGGCCACCCAAAATTATCTTTTCTTTAACACCTCTACAATTCAAGTAGAGTATTGGAAGGTCCTCATTCCTTAACGAGAAATTCATTTTCTACCCTCTTATGGAAACATGCATTTCCTCAATGCATTCCATGCAATGAGCTAACTATGAACACCTTTATTCCCAATATCCCTAGATTGGTCATTGTACCCATGATACTCCTTACTCATGCATTTTCTTGCTAGTATTATAACTCATCCTTGACTGGCATAGACTTCCTCTATCTATTATTCAGATTCTTATTTCCTAAATATTACCCTGCTTGGGTAGCAATGGCATACAATAGCCACTCAAAATTATTCACATATCAGTAATATAATGAAATATTTTCATAAGGGGTTCTTACCAAATCCCTTCATACCTTATGCCATACATGCATGAACATTTTTATACCTATTCTGGCTGCTAGCACCTTTTTTTTTTTTTTACCTCATCAGTAGTGCTTCATATGGCTCCCAAGGTCCCCTCAACAATATTTCAACAACGACCTTCTCACATTCACCCTCTTATTGATCTTTTCTACCACCGGTAACTATATTTCCAACAATTTCAATTTTTTTCTACACATGACATACAACACAATTATATTAGTCGTCATGTAAAATAAAAATGCATGTATCATAACATTCCAATCAATAAAAACATTTTCAGATATGTCCTAGCATATCTTTATGCACTTCATCACATTATCCTTAATGTTTCATGAGTGAAACACAAATAGTTCTCAATTGTTTTTACAATCATAAAACCATCATCATTATGGTGTCAAAAAATTTACCTGCATCATTAAATTGGTCTCTCATACCAGAGAAATACAATAAACAACAAGAAAGGAGTCAAAGAAATCTTCCCTCATCAAACTCCTACAAAGCCTTGGAATTTTAGTCCAGCTAAGTTATTTTCTAGGGCCTCACTTCCTTTATTTAACATGGTTTGACCAAGCCCGTTCATTTGAATATGCTTATTTATTCATTTTCCCTTTTTCAAGATGTACTTGTTCCCACAACTGCTCTTCTAAGGCTTACAACTCTGTTAAACAATTCAGAGTTTTTAGGGTGAGAAAAGTGTTCCTCCTTCTCTCCTTCTTTTCTTATGCAATCTACTTCTTATTGTAATCTCCATGCTCTTTTCCTTGAGTATTATTAGTTAGGTTCGCCTCAACCTTCTTGGTAAATCAACATGCTTCCACAACAAACCTTTTGTTCACAATGAATTATGAACCTGTTCACTCTGCACATTACCATTTAGTTATCAGAATATTCAATATTCATTTGTTAGTTTTCCCCTCATACGTTTTGTTTTAGAATGTAATCTATATATATATATATATATATATATATATATATATATATATATACTGCACAATTCTCAACAGTCATTAAGGTTGTGACTCTTTTATCCCGACATAGTCTTCACACAGTTCCTTCATAAGAAAATCCTTCGGCATGCAACTTCCTTATTACATATCCATCACTATCTTTGATGGTCTCAACCTTGAGTTAGCTTCAACTATTTACCAAATATTCCATAAGGAATACAAACATGCATCTTTGTTATGCATCCAACTTATTTATCCGCATATATTCCTTGTTTTGTTAACTTACATCCATGATGTACTTAACCACATGCATAATCATAAGCCTAGGTTTAGGTACCATAGGTATATTTAATATCTCACATACATCTTTACTTTAAAATCATTCAACTCATGATTGTTCACAATTCTTCTCATGCTATCCTCAAAGGTATAATCATGTTGCCTCTTATCATTATAAGAGAGAATCCTTGCTCATTTACTCTTTCATATATTTATACTATCCTTTCATAATGGAATGGAACACATTCTCCTCAAGCTATCATTCAAAACAAAATTTTCATGACTCTTCAGAATGGAGTCAGCCATGCATCCATGGTATTCATTTAATCTTGGCAAGTGCAATTCTTGCCTTACATTTCACTCATCCAGGCAGTCCCATCGTGCCTTTAGTATACATATACTCTTACATCATACATGTGCATCACTTGCACATTTAATACAATTCATATATATTTGGTCTTAATATCAATCTTCATATCAAGAAACCTCACAATGCATTAAATCCATGCACTCAAGCATATACAAACATAGCCAAACATTCATCATGCAAGCTCATTGCTTGCACCTTTTTCCATGTCATTCATATACATGGACATATAAAAATTCTAGATCCTCATCCCAAGGATATTGCTGCCATTCTTATGAAAAGTCTCAGAGAGTTACTCAATTATGAGCTTCCCTCTCTGTTGAGTCTTTCATTTATTCACATGATACCCACATGGCAAGTTTAGTAGACATAGTCATAACTATTTCCCTCTTCCCATATGACAACAACCAACACAAAAGTATTCTTGCCTCTTGTATTATAAAATTATTCAACAACCCAGAAATATTATCTGGGAAACTCCAACAGTTCCCAAGGCAACAATACAAATTATCAATATTCTCTTTCAGGCCTCAAACCATTTTTGGTTAACATATGTTTTTATCAAGGAAATCCTTTTTTATACTCCCTCTCACTACTACTTGAGCATACCAAGCCATAAATTATATGGGTACCATCCACCTCTGGATGTAAACTTGACCCATTGGTCATATAGAAGTGTCCCAACACTTCCTTTACCACATTCAGGATCAACATTTCATTAATCTTTCTATTCAACAACAACCAGGGATGAATGTCACTCTCCTCCTCCCACAGGAATTCTGACAAATTAGTTTTCTATCCATCAAGAAAGGGAGGTTGCAGTGAATGATCACTCAATCACTCCATATTTTTGTGACTTTTTTTATCATCTTGATTATAAAAATGTTTCCCAACAATTCTCATGCTCAGAAACAAATTTGTTTCTCAATTCCCTTTGGAACCAGAAAGTTGCACATGCTCTCCCTTTTTCAGAAAATGGTCACCAAACCTTTTCCTCTTGCATAGACATGCCATTGATTTAATGGGGATACACACTCCCTTATCAAAACCATGATATTTTGAACTTACTCATGTCATTTCACTTCTTCCATGAGGTTCATTCTCAGTCCTCATGACTTCTTTTATTTTACAAAGAGGGATTACCCCCGTAGGAAGGTTTTTCAATTATAACAAGTCAAGTAGGTTGATCTCACCTACTCCAATAAGGCCTCTAGACATGGAGGATTGTTCTCCCAATTCCAAATCCTTCATTTAATAAACACTTTTAATTAACATAGGCTTCATAATCCCACTTTTTAGGCAATTTCTGCCACCTATTCAGTCCATTTTCCTTCTGGACTCAAGTACTCCTTAAAACAGGTTTATTCCATTTTCATCCAAGTTTTATCATTAATGCCCCTCGACATAATCCCACTTTTGTAAGACTGGTTATCATTTATCCAAAATAAATGATAGGCTTATTCTTCCACAGTCTAGCATGATTCAATCTCGTTGGGTAAAATCCCAACTGAATATTAATTTGCATCTTTCTCCTCAAGGAACTTATGCAGATAATTTCCATACGACAATAATACTCTCAACAAGTTCATCTTAGCCTTGGTAAACTAGTATTATGACTGTTCTCCGGTCCATCTAGGCCTGTGTTTGAATCATTATCCACTAGATAGAGTAGGGTAGGGATCCCTCTCCCTTAAAGTTTTCTAAGAAAGAAAAAATATAATCACTTGACTCTTTTGTGAGCCCAAGCAGGCCAAGTTTTTTTTCCCGCTCTGATACCACTTTATGACACACCCAACCCCTTAAGTACCCTTTTAAGGGATGGGATATAATTTTTTCTCTTTCTTATAGCTTCTCTAAGTTCCTCGAAGAGAGGCACCATTTCCTTTTGCTCTCCGAGATCTTTCCAGCAACTAGAAGCTCATCCAAAACTGAGTTATAGTTCAAGAGTTAAGGCCTTCTGAAGTTTTTTGGGTGTCATTGGCCAATGAACACCCCCTTTTCCATGTGGCATCCATGTGACTTCACTTTCATTATACCATCCAACATGGAATTGTCACGACCCTGATCTTCATCCTTTGGAAATGACATGGCTGTGGAAGAAAGGTTTACAGGGGAAAATCTATGCTGAGTCATCACGGGCTTATCCTCTCCCAGAACCTCGGTGCTTCTTGTTTTTCCCTTTTTACCTTACCATGAGATGGGAACTGGAACCTATTCCTATGGAATTCAACATTTCCATGCTCTTTTTTACAATGTTGAAGCTTTGCGGAGACCCGAAGTCCTGAAGCCTCTCTCTACTCTAGAATCTAAGATGGAGCTCTATCCATCTTCGGATCTAATGTTTAATATTTAATGGCACTTAACCAATCACTTGGACTTGACTAGAGGGGTGGGGTTGCACATATAATTCGTGTCCAATCCCACGATTCCACGTGGATCTATCCAAACATGCCACATCACCAGGATGCATGCAGGCATGTCCTATTGGAGCTCAACACTACAACATGGGAAACTTTGGTACTTCGACGCTTTAACCAATTTTCTCTATTTGGAAATCCTTTAGAGTTTCGAACCCCATAGTCCTTCCATGTGGCTCTAACCCTTTGACCCTTTTTGGAGCTTGTGTCTTAGTACTCCAAACAACCAGAGTTCTAAAGTACTGAATTCTCGTAGCAGGTCCCTCTTGCATATGTGGCATTCTGCATGGGTGTGCCTATTGGTTGTGGACCCTGATTATCTCCAGATTCACAGGTATTTTTTTTTAGTCGTGTTTATACCCCATGAAGACTGTACACCCCATAAGAATGTACACTCTTCCATGCGAGGGAGTGAAAAGGCGGGTTACCTCCTCTGTGGGGTCTGGGGGCGAATCCCCTGAAGGACAAAATTCCTTGTAAATGTATATTGTAATTTCATTGTAAATATGGACCGTTGATTATAAGTTTATAGATCTAACAATATAAATTATGTTAGGGTTTTTTTTCCCTAGTAGGCAACCCTCTTTTATGAGGGAAATGTATTGTGGCTAGGTATGAGAGTGAATATTGTATTATGAGAGAGGATAATATGAGAGAAAGAAGAGGAAGTTACAATGGGTTTTCTATAGGTTGTATCCCTTCATTTTCTGGATAATAATAAAGGAAGGACCTAGCAATTTCTCTGGTGGACATACCCCACACTGGGTGAACCACATATATCTGTGTCTCTATTGTATTGTGTATCTTCTGTGTTTTATTTCCGCATGTGTTTTATTTTATTGCTCCGTGATCCTGTTTTTCTAACATTGCCTACTACCATATTCCACCTAGAAGATACGTGGCGATGATGCCACATTGACATGTGGTAACCATTTCTCCATCTCTATACCATATACGGTAAATCAGTAGGAAACATGGCTTAGCCACGTGTTTATATGTGGTGGCTCTGTCACACGGTCAAACTCCACCATGTACTTTGTCCACATCACCTGCTAATGTCACTCCGACCTTTGACACTTTGGGGAAACTCCATGCCTTGCATCCTGAATCACTCGAAGTGGGGTTTAGCCAGAGAGCCGAATAATGATCGGATGACCCATGATCTTCCTTGGTTTGATCCAACGGAATACATTTGGCAGAAGACAAGGGTGACACATGGCCCAATCAAATGGTGTCACATGTCAAGTTTTGTTTGACGCTTAAGGTCTGTAAAAGTCTTGAATAGAAGTGACACGTGGAACACCTACTATGGGTCCATGTCACCCTAGGTGATATCAAAATGCCATGTCCCTCCAACCTTCGACACTCTGATGATATTCTCATTCACCAACATGTTGGACCTCTCGGGGTAGGACTTTTTTGGATTAATTTATGCTATCCTTTCACTAGGCTCAATCTAACGGTCGAGAAGGGTCCTGAAGGATCCTTAGATCCACGGTCCACGTTACTTCGTGAGTTCGACGTTCAGAGGTTCTAACTGTTTAATACCTTTTATCTCCTGGAGTAGGTCAATGCCAAATGACGATGACATAGATCCAATGATCAAGGGAGATCCCAAATAGCCTCAGATATACATCTATTCAGATCCCAATAGCCCTTTTTATCCCACAGTTGAGATAGGTCCACATAGATCCATAGATCTATGACCTCTGTTGCTTCATGAATTTGGCATTCAGGGGTTTGGCTGTTTAGTTTCCTTTTTACTCCTAGAGTGGTCATCTCGGGACTGACCACGGTCTAGATCTAATGGTCATGAGAGATCTCAAAGCATCCTTAGATCGACGGTCATCGTCGCTTCGTGAATTTGGCATTCAGGGGTTCTACCTATTTAACATTCTTTTTATTCAAGAGTAGGTCAATGTTGAATGACCATGACGTAGATGCAATGGTGATGGGAGATCCTAAATAGCCTCATATCTATGACTCACATTACTTCACGGCTGATAAGTGGATCTGTTTTTAACAAGGGGATGAATCCCATGATAATGAGTAAATGACCACCAAATGTTGGTCAACCATCAAGTTACCGGTCCGACAGGTCGCCTTCGATGCATTTGGACGTTGCAATGTTCATTCACCCTAGAGCTCTGGAATCTCAGAGTTCCGAATAACTTAGCTCCTTTTTGAGTGTAGCGAAGGGTTCCAAGGACCTAGTCCTATGGAACTTTGTCAAGCTCCAGAGGATACACTCATAAATCTTAGCCAAGATTTGGTTAAGGCCGTGGGAATGAGCCCATGGTCTCTTGGATGAATGTTTGAAGGAAGCACCTTCCATTCATAGAACTTAAGTTCTAAAACAGGGAAAGGTATTTTCAAGGGATCAATGGGACTGGAGCATTTCAACGAAGTATGCCTCGACTCTTACATTACAAAATCAATCCTTGGGAAAATTCCCTTAAGGATTTTCCAACCAGCACAAAAACCATAATATTATTCCTAATTTCATTTGAATACCCATGTCTAATAGTTATCTTGTTGCTAATAAGAGGTAAAAGGAACCCATTCAAATGTAGGGGTTCACAAAAGAATAATGAGCATTACTAATATTAATCATGCAATGCAAATTTTAGTCATAAACACAGACATCTAACCACTCATTTCAATTCTAGTACATAGGGTATATGAAATACTTATCTATTATAGTCGATGACTGACCAATTTACTATGGGTGTTCACCTTTCCACCCAACTATAGGCTCAAAGGCATTAATTATTAGCACTCTAACCACCCCCATGCCAAGCCATGATATCACTTGGGAAATTTTGAAATTTCTTATAGGTTCTTTCTCTGTCACAGCCTCTACAAGGTTTATCAGATTCTCCCTCAGCATCAAGCTCATGACCTTCTTCTCGGGTCATTTTTTCTACAAACTCTCAGAGATCCTTTCCCTTGTTCCCTCTAGTAACCAAAACAACTTAATCTTCTAGTTCTTCTTCTTAAATGGAGATTCTCACACGCTCTCCTCTTTTTCCCCTTGTTTTTCTCAATATTTCTTCTCTTGCACACCCTTCCCTTTTTCCCCGGGGAGGTTCTGGACCTGTCCTATTCCTTCTATCAGAAGAAAATTAGGTCAATATGGGCCTACAGGAAAATTGTAGTTTGTGGTACTTTGGAATGACTATTTTTTGTCTCCTCAGTCATACTTTCCATGCTTCCATTCATTGGGGTAGTCGATTTTTCGAACACTAGTCCTTCTTTCATTAACTGATTTTTCTTTGGGATTAGGATGAGGCTTATTATTTTAGCAAGGAGAATTTGGGTCATTTTTACATAATGAACCCTCTCTATAGTTTCCTCACTCTTTCCTCTAGTGATACCATGGCCAATACTTCAAGGATTCACCCCTACAGTCAGTGTTTGGAAATCTAAACAATAATACATTTACATTGTTTACAATCCATAGCATGGTAATCATAATTAATGATTAACTACAAGATGGGGGAAAGATGGGTATTACAATTGAAGTCCATACAAAAATATTACCATACACCAAAGTACATGGGTTGCGAGTGGTTGGTTCTCTAGGAAACCTTTTTTCATACATGGTTCATCAACCATTCTTTTATCACATGTCTTCATACTTGTACCTTTTACTCCCCCTGCATCATCATCAGTCATCATCCTTTGTTTTCTTTGTCTTACCTGTAGCCATACTTTCAATGCAATTGCATTGTAATGATATTGGATAGCATCCCACAAACCATTGACAAACAATTAGTGACCTTAAGCAATATATGTCCATGTGTTAATGTTTATAAGGAGGAACCTAAATATAAATTCTCTCATTAACACACATAATCACTTCAATTTCACTATAGACTTGTGTGTATGCTCCATTGTAAGATCTAGGGTCACACATTTTTGTTATGGTTCCTTGCATTAAAATCCCTTCTTATTTCTGTCAACACCCCAAATTATTTGGTTCACAAAAACCCCATTTTTCTTAACAATTTAGACCCCTGCCCTAATCTCTTAGAATCTACCCAAATATCACATTTAGAGGCCAGAGAGGGGCTCATGTATGATAATTTGTGACTAAAAATGTAGACCCAAGTGAGGAAATATGTAGAGAGTGAGCCCTTGCTAGTAGGATTTATGTGCGCTAAAGTCTTAGATCATTGCATATTGCATCTTCCAACTCTCAATCTCTCATGATATGGAGTTATAGTTTTCTATGGATGTAGTGAGTGTTGAGGAAAATATATGAAATGATCTTACTCAAGCATTTTCAGATCTTGCTTGGCTAAATAAAGATAGACAAGAATATCACCCTATGTTTATAACCATCAAAATTGGTATCCTAGTTCACAAGTATTGTTTATAAGTGCTTAGGCTGGTTTTTTTATAAATAAAATCTTGCTGAAAAATTCATTATTTATGTAATTTTCTAAACATAACAGATGCTGAAATAGATATAGAGATAGAAGTAAAGACACCAAGTCAATAATCAAAACATATGATACATAAAGCAATTATTTATTTCATTCCAATTCATTAAAAGAATCATTCTCTTTACAAAATTTCCTGAGGAAGTTTTCAACCAAAGTCAAACTTAGATGTCCCCGATGAAACATACAAAAGGACTTCTGACATAAAGTAAAAAACTGAAGTTTAAAAGTTGGATCAACTTGCCACAGATTTCTTCCCACTTGACTCAGCACAATATCATTTGTCAACCATGAAATATAATTCACAAACAGACAAGTCTACATAGACTATCAAAGATAGATCAACACCTCTGAAAAACAAGTGTCTGAATGATGTAATTCAGCCTTGAATCTTGTTGTCTACAATAGGACCCTGCAATCATAAAAAAGAATTAGGCTTCTAATGAATTAAGGAATGAATGAAAACTGAATTATCTCAACAAAACTCAAAGAGAAAACCTTAGTATGCTTCTCCTTCTATTCTCCCCTTGTTCCTCCTTTTTCTTTTGTATTTAAGCAAATTAGAATTGGTTGAAGTAGTTGAAGTACTTCTTTAGTTAAGTTAACTAAAACTCAACCGAATTTTTAGTTAAGGTGGAAAGTAATAAAATCATAATAAGAGTTTTAAATAAATAATAATTAGTAGGTGGGACCCATTGTGACTCCCTTTAGTTCTTTAACAATCATAACACAACTAGTTAATAAAAAAAAACATCCCTCCTTGTGACTCCCATCATAATTTCATATTTTGACAATTTATATCAATGATAATTGAAATTATTTCCAAAAATATATTACCCATATATCCAAAAAATAGCGTGTTGTCCAAAATTTCAGAAGTCAACGGTTCTCAACAATTAATAAATAAAACTTAAAATCCATATTTTCCACTCTGGGAGGCAATCTTTCCCTTGTTGTTGCTACTACATTTTGATCTCTATGAATTTTCATTAGGTTGTGTTGAGCCTTTAGGCCTAATATCACTGATTACATGAGAGAAATCATCTCTCAAATGCATGCGGGAGGACATAGATTTATCAGAGTCAATTGAGGGTGAGGAAGGGGCAGCATTGGATTTTCCTTTGGCAGGAGCATGGCGGGCCTCCATTTTTAACCTTTTTCTTCCATGGGAAGTATGTACTGGTGAGTGAATAGGGGAAACTTGGACAATTTGATTAATAGGTGCAGGATCAGCTAGAGACAAGTTAGGCCAGCCACAATGTTGGGAGACTGTCGGGTGGACAATATCTTGCCATCCATTATTTTTGGGGAATTCAGGTTGTAGTGAGACATGAGGAGGCACTAGGATACCAGGGCTCTATGGGGCTTGGAATGGAGGCCTTTTGTGACACCTTGTTTCTCCTAACTTGTAATTAATCATAAATTAGGATTACCATGCTGCGGCATGGGAACAGTGTAAATGTATTATTGTTTGAGTTGCCAATAACTGATTGTGGGGGTGAAGCCTTGAAATTACTAGCCATGATATCACTAGAGGAAGAATGTGAAAAATATATGAGAGGGTTCATTATACCAAATAACCCCAAATTTCCCTTGATGAGGATGACAAGCCTCCTTCAAATCCCAAGGAGAGAAATCGGTTAATGAAGAAAGGACCAGTGGTTGAATTATCAACCACCCCCATGAATGGAAGCATGGTCGAGCTGCCAAATGTCATCTTGAAGTACCACATAGACCTGCAGATCCGATCTTCCTTCTAACAGAAGGAACGTGATAGGTCGGGAACCTTCCAAAAATTAGGAAGGTAAGATAGATACACACAGACAACCAAAGAAGATACACCAGACGAGAGCGCAAGTGCAAGATACCAGATATATAAAATATGCAGAACAGAAACGAAATGCTAGAAATGAC
>JASDQU010106939.1:5674-19071 GCA_032191745.1 Picea mariana | reverse complement strand
GCAGCCCACTGCGCAATTCTCAATAGTCATTAACGTTGTGACTCTGTTATCCCGACAGAGTCTTCACATAGTTCCTTCATAAGAAAATCCTTTGGCATGCAACTTCCTTATTACATATCCATCACTATCTTTGATGGCCTCAACCTTGAGTTAGCTTCAACTATTTACCAAATATTCCATAAGGAATACAAACTTGCATCTTTGTTATGCATCCAACTTATTTATCCGCATATATTCCTTGTTTTGTTAACTTACATCCATTATGTACTTAACCACATGCATAATCATAAGCCTAGGTTTAGGTACCATAGGTATATTTAATAGCTGACATACATATTTACTTTAAAATCATTCAACTCATGATTGTTCACAATTCTTCTCATGCTATCCTCAAAGGTATAATCATGTTGCCTCTTATCATTATAAGAGAGCATCCTTGCTCATTTACTCTTTCATATATTTATACTAGCCTTTCCTAATAGAATGGAACACATTCCCCTCAAGCTATCATTCAAAAAAAAACTTTCATGACTCTTCAGAATGGAGTCAGCCATGCATCCATGGTATTCATTTAATCTCGGCAAGTGCAATTCTTGCCTTACATTTCACTCATCTAGGCAGTCCCATTGTGCCTTTAGTATAAATATACTCTTACATCATACATGTGAATCACTTGCACATTTAATACAATTCATATATATTTGTTCTTAATATCAATCTTCATATCAAGAAACCTCACAATTCATTAAATCGATGCACTCAAGCATATACAAACATAGCCAAACATTCATCATGCAAGCTCATTGCTTGCACCTTTTTCCATGTCATTCATATACATGGACATATCAAAATTCCAGATCCTCATCCCAAGGATATTGCTGCCATTCTTATGAAAATTCTCATAGAGATACTTAATTCTGAGCTTCCCTCTCTGTTGAGTCTTTCAGTTATTCACATGATACCCACATGGCAAGTTTAGTAGACATAGTCATAACTATGTCCCTCTTCCCATATGACAACAACCAACAAGAAAGTATTCTTGCCTCTTGTATTATAAAATTATTCAACAACCCAGAAATATTATCTGGGAAACTCCAACAGTTCCCAAGGCAACAATACAACTTATCAATATTCTCTTTCAGGCCTCAAACCATTTGTGGTTAACATACATTTTTATCAAGGCAATCCTTTTTTATATTCCCTCTCACTACTACTTGAGCATACCAAGCCATAAATTATATGGGTACCATCCACCTCTAGATGTAAACTTGACCCATTGGTCATATAGAAGTGTCCCAACACTTCCTTTACCACATTTAGGATCAACATTTCATTAATCTTTCTATTTAGCAACAACCAAGGATGAAGGTCACTCTCCTCCTCCCATAGGAATTCTGGCAGATTAGTTTTCTATCCATCAAGAAAGGGAGGTTGCAGTGAATGATCACTCAATCACTCCATATTTCTGTGACTTTGTTTATCAGCTTGATTATAAAAATTCTTCCCAACAATTCTCATGCTCAGAAACAAATTTGTTTCTCAATTCCCTTTGGAACTAGAAAGTTGCACATGCTCTCCCTTTTCAGAAAATGGTCACCAAACCTTTTCCTCTTGCATAGACATGCCATTAATTTAATAGGGATACACACTCCCTTATCAAAACCATGATATTTTTAACTTACTCATGTCATTTCACTTCTTCCATGAGGTTCATTCTTAGTATTCATGACTTCTTTTATTTTACAAAGAGGGATTACCCCAGTAGGAAGTTTTTTCAGTTATAACAAGTCAAGTAGGTTGATCTCACCTACTCCAATAAGGCCTCTAGACATGGAGGATTGTTCTCCCAATTCCAAATCCTTCATTTAACAAACACTTTTAATTAACATAGGCTTCATAATCCCACTTTTTAGGCAATTTCTGCCACCTATTCAGTCTATTTTCCTTCTAGACTTAAGTACTCCTTAAAACATGTTTATTCCATTTTCATCCAAGTTTTATCATTAATGCCCCTCGACATAATCCCACTTTTTTAATACTGGCAATCATTTATCCAAAATAAATGATACGCTTATTCTTCCATAGTTTAGCATGATTCAATCTCGTTGGGTAAAATCCCAACTGAATATTAATTTGCATCTTTCTCCTCAAGGAACTTATGCAGATAATTTCCATACGACAATAATACTCTCAACAAGTTCATCTTAGCCTTGGTAAACTAGTCTTATGACTATTCTTCGGTCCATCTAGGCCTATGTTTGAATCATTAACTACTAAATAGAGTAGGGTAGGGATCCCTCTCCCTTAAAGTTTTCTAAGAAAGAAAAAATATAATCACTTGACTCTTTTGTGAGCCCAAGCAGGTCAAGTGTTTTTTCCCACTCTGATACCACTTTATGACACACCCAACCCCTTAAGTACCCTTTTAATGGATGGGATATAATTTTTTCTCTTTCTTATAGCTTCTCTAAGTTCCTCGAAGAGAGGCACCATTTCCTTCTGCTCTCCGAGATCTTTCCAACAACTAGAAGCTCATCCAAAACTGAGTTCTAGTTTGAGACTTAAGGCCTTCTGAAGTTTTTTGGGTGTCATTGGCCAATGAACACCCCCTTTTCCATGTGGCATCCATGTGACTTCACTTTCCTTATACCATCCAACATGGAATTGTCACGACCCTGATCGTCATCCTTTGGAAATGACATGGCTATGGAAGAAAGGTTTACAGGGGAAAATCTATGCCGAGTCATCATGGGCTTATCCTCTCCCAGAACCTCGGTGCTTCTTGTTTTTCCCTTTTTACCTTACCATGTGATGGGAACTAGAACCTATTCCTATGGAATTCAACATTTCCATGATCTTTTTTACAATGTTGAAGCTTTGCGGAGACCCGAAGTCCTAAAGCCTCTCTCTACTCTAGAATCTAAGATGGAGCTCTATCCACCTTCGGATCTAATGTTTAATATTTAATGGCACTTAACCAATCACTTGGACTTGACTAGAGGGGTGGGGTTGCACATATAATTTGTGTCCAATCCCATGATTCGACGTGGATCTATCCAAACATTCCACATCACATGGATGCATGCAGGCATGTCCTATTGGAGCTCAACACTACAACATAGGAAACTTTGGTACTTCGACGCTTTAACCACTTTTCTCTATTTGCAAATCCTTCAGAGTTTCGAACCCCATAGTCCTTCCATGTGGATCTAACCCTTTGACCCTTTTTGGAGCTTGTTTCTTAGTACTCCAAACAACCGGAGTTCTAAAGTCCCGAATTCTCGTAGCAGGTCCCTCTTGCGTATGTGGTGTTCTGCACATGTGTTCATGTTGGTTGTGGACCCTAATTATCTCCAGATTCAGAGGTATTTGTTTTCAGTCATGTTTATACCCCATGAAGATTGTACACCCCAGAAGAATGTACACTCTTCCATGCGGGGGAGTGAAAAGGCGGGTTACCTCCTCTACGGGGTCTGGGGGCGAATCCCCTGAAGGAAAAATTTCCTTGTAAATGTATATTGTAATTTCATTGTAAATATGGACCATTGATTATAAGTTCATAGATCTAACAATATAAATTATGTTAGGGTTTTTTTTCCCTAGTAGGAAACCCTCTTTTATGAGGGAAATGTTTGTGGCTAGGTATGAGAGTGAATATTGTATTCTGAGAGAGGATAATGTGAGAGAAAGAAGAGGAAGTTACAATGGGTTTTCTATAGGTTGTATCCCTTCATTTGTTGGATAATAATAAAGGAAGGACCTAGCAATTTCTCTGGTGGACGTACCCCACACTGGGTGAACCACATATATCTGTGTCTCTATTGTATTGTGTATCTTCTGTGTTTTATTTCTGCATGTGTTTTATTTTATTGCTCCATGATCTTGTTTTTCTAACATTTCCTACTACCATATTCCACATGGAAGATACGTGGCGATGATGCCACATTGACACATGGTAACCATTTCTCCATCTCTATACCATATATGGTAAATCAGTAGGAAACATGGCTTAGCCACGTGTTTATATGTGGTGGCTCTGTCACATGGTCAAACTCCACCATGTACTTTGTCCACATCACCTGCTAATATCACTCTGACCTTTGACACTTCAGGGAAACTCCATGCCTTGCATCCTAAATCACCCGAAGTGGGGTTTAGCCAGAGAGCTGAATAATGATCGGACGACCCATAATCTTCCTTGGTTTGATCCAACGGAATACATTTGGTAGAAGACAAGGGTGACACATGGCCCAATCAAATGGTGTCACATGTCAAGTTCTGTTTGACGCTTAAGATCTATGAAAGTCTCGAATAGAGGTGACACGTGGAACACCTACTATGGGTCCATGTCACCCTAGGTGATATCAGAATGCCATGTCACTCCAACCTTTGACACTCTGATGATATTCTCATTCAACAACATGTTGGACCTCTCGGGGTAGGAATTTGTTGGATTACTTTACGTTATCCTTTCACTAGGCTCAATCTAACGGTCGAGAAGGGTCTTGAAGGATCCTTAGATCCACGGTCCATGTTACTTCGCGAGTTCGATGTTCAGAGGTTCTAGTTGTTTAACACCTTTTATCTCCTGGAGTAGGTCAATGCCAAATGATGATGACATATATCCAATGATCAGGGGAGATCTCGAATAGCCTCAGATCTACATCTATTCAGATCCCAATACCCCTTTTTATCCCATGGTTGATATAGGTCCACATAGATCCATAGATCTATGACCTCCATTGCTTCACGAATTTGGCGTTCAGGGGTTTGGCTGTTTAGTTTCCTTTTTACTCCTAGAGTGGTCATCTCAGGAATGACCACGGTCTAGATCTAATGGTTATGAGAGATCTCAAAGCATCCTTGGATCGACGGTCATCGCCGCTTCGTGACTTTGGCATTCAGGGGTTATGCATGTTTAACACTCTTTTTATTCAGGAGTAGGTCAATGTTGAATGACCATGACGTAGATGCAATGGTGAGGGGAGATCCTAAATAGCCTTAGATCTACGACTCACATTACTTCACGACTGATAAGTGGATCTGTGTTTAACAAGGGGATGAATCCCATGATAATGAGTAAATGACCACCAAATGTTGGTCAACCATCAAGTTACCGGTCCGACAGGTCGCCTTCGACGCATTTGGACGTTGCAATGTTCATTGACCCCAGATCTCTGGAATCTTAGAGTCCTGAATAACTTAGCTCCTTTTTTAGTGTAGCAAAGGGTTCCAAGGACCTAGTCCTATGGAACTTTGTCAAGCTCCAGAGGATACACTCATAAATTTTAGCCAAGATTTGGTTAAGGCCGTGGGAATGAGCCCATGGTCTCTTGGATGAATGGTTTGAAGGAAGCACCTTCCCTTCACAGAACTTAAGTTCTAAAACAGGGAAAGGTATTTTCAAGGGATCAATGGGACTGAAGCATTTCAACGAAGTATGCCCCGACTCTTACATTACAAAATCAATCCTTGGGAAAATTCCCTTAAGGATTTTCCAACCAACACAAAAACCATAATATTATTCCTAATTTCATTTGAATACCCATGTCTAATAGTTATATTGCTGCTAATAAGAGGCAAAAGGAAACCATTCAAATGCAGGGGTTCACAAAAGAATAATAAGCATTACTAATATTAATCATGCAATGCAAATTTTAGTCATAAACACAGACATCCAACCACTCATTTCAATTCTAGTACACAGGGTATATGAAATACTTATCTATTACAGTCGATGACCAACCAATTTACTATGGGTGTTCACCTTTCCACCCAACTGTAGGCTCAAAGGCATTAATTATTAGCACTCTAACCACCCCCATGCCAAGCCATGATATCACTAGATAAATTTTGAAATTTCTTATAGGTTCTTTCTCTGTCACAGCCTCTACAAGGTTTATCAGATTCTCCCTCAGCATCAAGCTCATGACCTTCTTCTTGAGTCATTTTTTCTGCAAACTCTCAGAGATCCTTTCCCTTGTTCTCTCTAGTAACCAAAACAACTTAATCTTCTAGTTCTTCTTCTTAGCTGGAGATTCTCACGCGCTCTCCTCTTTTTCCCCTTGTTTTTCTCAATATTTCTTCTCTTGCGCACCCTTCCCTTTTTCCCTAGGGAGGTTCTGGACCTATCCTATTCCTTCTGTCAAAAGGAAATTAGGTCAATCTGGGCCTGCAGGAAAATTGTAGTTTGTGGTACTTTGGAATGACTATTTTTTGTCTCCTCGGCCATACTTTCCATGCTTCCATTCATTGGGGTAGTTGATTGTTCAAACACCAGTCCTTCTTTCATTAACTGATTTTTCTTTGGGATTAGGATGAGGCTTATTATTTTAGCAAGGATAATTTGGGTCATTTTGACATAATAAACCCTCTCTATAGTTTCCTCACTCTTTCCTCTAGTGATACCATGGCCAATACTTCAAGGATTCACCCCCACAGTCAGTTATTGGAAATCTAAACAATAATACATTTACATTGTTTACAATCCATAGCATGGTAATCATAATTAATGATTAACTACAAGATGGGGGAAACATGGGTATTACAATTGAAGTCCATACAAAAATATTACCATACACCAAAGTACATGGGTTGCGAGTGGTTGGTTCTCTAGGAAACCTTTTTTCATACATGGTTCATAAACCATTCTTTATCACATGTCTTCATACTTGTACCTTTTACTCCCCTTGCATCATCATCAATCATCATCCTTTGTTTTCTTTGTCTTACCCATAGCCATACTTTCAATGCAATTGCATTGTAATGATATTGGATAGCATCCCGCAAACCATTGACAAACAATTAGTGACCTTAAGCAATAGATGTCCATGTGTTAATGTTTATAAGGAGGAACCTAAATAGAAATTCTCTCATTAACACACATAATCACTTCAATTTCACTATAGCCTTGTGTGTATGCTTCATTGTAAGATCTAGGGTCACGCATTTTTGTTATGGTTCCTTGCATTAAAATCTCTTCTTATTTCTGTCAACACCCCAAATTATTTGGTTCACAAAAACCCCATTTTTCTTAACAATTTAGACCCCTGCCCCAATCTCTTAGAATCTACCCAAATATCACATTTAGAGGCCAGAGAGAGGCTCATGTATGATAATTTCTGACTAAAAATTTAGACCCAAGTGAGGAAATATGTAGAGAGTGAGCCCTTGCTAGTAGGATTTATGTGCGCTAAAGTATTAGATCATTGCATATTGCATCTTCCAACTCTCAATCTCTCATGATATGGAGTTTTAGTTTTCTATGGATGTAGTGAGTGTTGAGGAAAATATATGAAATGATCTTACTCAAGCATTTTCAGATCTTGCTTGGCTAAATAAATATAGACATGAATATCACCCTATGTTTATAACCATCAAAATTGGTATCCTAGTTCACAAGTATTGTTTATAAGTGCTTAGGCTGGCTTTTTTATAAATAAAATCTTGCTGAAAAATTCATTATTTATGTAATTTTCTAAACATGACAGATGTTGAAATAGATATAGAGACAGAATTAAAGACACCAAGTCAATAATCAAAACATATGATACATAAAGAAATCATTTATTTCATTCCAATTCATCAAAAGAATCATTCTCTTTACAAAATTTCCTAAGGAAGTTTTGGACCAAAGTCAAACTTAGACGTCCCTGATGAAACATACAAAAGGACTTCTAACATAAAGTAAAAAATTGAAGTTTAAAAGTTAGATCAACTTGCCACAGATTTCTTCCCACTTGACTCTTTACAATATCATTTGTCAACCATGAAATATAATTCACAAACAGACAAGTCTACACAAACTATCAAAGATAGATCAACACCTCTGAAAAACAAGTGTCTGAATGATGTAATTCAGCCCGGAATCTTGTTGTCTACAATAGGACCCTACTATCATAAAAAAGAATTAGGCTTCTAATGAATTAAGGAATGAATGAAAACTGAATTATCTCAACAAAACTCAAAGAGAAAACCTTAGTATGCTTCTCCTTCTATTCTCCCCTTGTTCCTCCTTTTCCTTTTGTATTTAAGCAAATTAGAATTGGTTGAAGTAGTTGAACTACTTCTTTAGTTAAGTTAACTAAAAATCAACCAAATTTTTAGTTAAGGTGGAAAGTAATAAAATCATAATAAGATTTTTAAATAAATAATAATTAGTAGGTGGGACCCCTTGTGACTCCCTTTAGTTCTTTAACAATCATAACACAAATAGTTAATCAAAAAAAACATCCCTCCTTGTGACTCCCATCGTAACTTCATATTTTGACAATTTATATCAATGATAATTGAAATTATTTCCAAAAATATATTACCCATATATCCAAAAAATAGCGTGTTGTCCAAAATTTCAGAAGTCAATGATTCTCAACAATTAATAAATAAAACTTAAAATCCATATTTGCCACTCTGGGAGGCAATCTTTCCCTTGTTGCTGCTGTTACATTTTGATCTCTATGAATTTTCATTAGGTTGTGTTGAGCCTTTAGGCCTAATATCACTCATTACATGAGAGAAATCATCTCTCAAATGCATGCGAGAGGACACAGATTTATCAGAGTCAATTGAGGGTGAGGAAGGGGCAACATTGGATTTTCCTTTGGCAGGAGCATGGTGGGCCTCGGTTTTTAACCTTTTTCTTCCATGGGAAGTATGTACTGGTGATTTAATAGGGGCAACTTGGACAATTTTATTAATAGGTGGAGGGTCAGGTAGAGACAAGTTAGGCCAGCCACAATGTTGGGAGACTGTTGGGTGGACAATATCTTGCCATCCATCGTTTTTGGGGAATTTAGGTTGTAGTGAGACATGAGGAGGCACTAGGATACCAGGGCTCTGTGGGGCTTGGAATGGAGGCCTTTTGTAACACCTTGTTTCTCCCAACTTGTAATTAATCATAAATTAGGATTACCATGCTGCGGCATGGGAACAATGTAAATGTATAATTGTTTGAGTTGCCAATAACTGACTATGGGGGTGAAGCCTTGAAAGTACTGGCCATGATATCACTAGAGGAGTAATGTGAAAACTATACGAGAGGGTTCATCATACCAAATAACCCCAAATTTCCCTTGATGAGGATGACAAGCCTCCTTCAGATCCCAAGGAGAGAAATTGGTTAATGAAGAAAGGACTAGTGGTTGAATTATCAACCACCCCCATGAATGGAAGCATGGTCAAGCTACCAAATGTCATCCTAAATTACCACATAGACCTGCATATCCGAGCTTCCTTCTAACAGAAGGAACGTGATAGGTCGGGAAACCTCCAAAAATAAGGAAGGTAAGATAGATACACACGGACAACCAGAGAAGATACACCAGACGAGAGCACAAGCTTGTAAGGGAGATGCATGGATATCTCCAAGGGATAATGAATAGAAGGCCCTGAGCTTGATGCTGAGTGAGCATTTGATAAACCTCACCAAAGCCATAACAGAGAGAAATCTATGAAAGTTGTAGAGAACAGAACCCGAGCAGAAGATGAACAAAGAAAGTATCCTTGAGAATTGCAAGAGTTCCCTGGTGATATCATGGCTTGGCACGGGGGTGGCCAGAGTGATAAGAATGAATGCCTTTGAGCCTATGGTAGGGTGGAAGGATGAACAACCATAGTCAGTTAGTTGGCTGCCACCTGTAATAGATAAGTAATCACATATCTTGTGTATTTAAGTGGTACTGTGAGTTAAAGTTGGATATCCTATGAATGTTGCAGGGATGGTTATGTTTGATTAATGATTTATAATGTATTTCCTTCTTTTGTATCTGCTTGAATGTGAAATTAAGAAAGTAGGAAATCATATGTATAGGACATGTTTTATACTCGTAAATGCTTGCGTCCTGTGGTGGATTAAGCTAGAGTCACGAACTGTATGTCCGTCGACCTTGGACACGGTTTCATGAACGCATGTCGACCCTCCTAATCATTCTAAGTCCCTTGAAGGACGGAGTCTGTTACGCTTAAGAGAGGTAGTATAGATATGCAGAGGTTCTCTGCGAGGCAAGCAGAAACTAAGAACCACTTAAGTTCTAGACTTGATGAATGAGCGCAACGGGTATGCAGAAATTCTTCTAAGTGTTAATTCCAATAGAAAGAGCGTAATGCTCTTAGGTCCTTCATAAATGATGAAACTCAGGAAGGATAGTGAGATTCAAGTATCGAAAGGGAATATCCTTTCAATTAGAAGATGAACAAACCAGATCTGTTCGGGAGGATCCAAGGTCTATCACGATCATTAGATATGAAGAAGGAGCACAAACATTAACGCCTCGATTCCTTTAGTCTTCGCAAGTTCGACGAATGTTGGTAATCATCATGAAGGGACAGATTCTATGAAATCCGAAACCCAAAGTCACAATGTGATTTGGACTGTAGATCCAAGGATCTATCGGGACCCTCCTTGACCGTTGGATTGGAAATATCGAAGTCCACACATCAGGAGAATTGCATGTTGGCGTGGCTAAACTTCCGAAACCCTAAGTAGTGATGTGATCTAGACCATTGGATCAAGGAAAGTCATGGACCATCGATCTGACGTGAGAAGAATAACACAGGGAGTATGTGGGAACTCGAAATCACCTAAGAACCAAGCTTAGAACAGATAAGTGCTTCTCAAAAGTGCAGATGAGGTCCAAGAGGCAAACTTGTTTCGATTTTGTAAGCTCCAGAGGGAAAGCGGAGATTGAGACCCATATATCAGGGCTCACAGGAGGTAGATCTAAGGTCGAGGCCTTCAGAACATATGAAATATTCCAAGTCAGGTAAGAAAGTGAAAGCTCAGGAGGAGGGGTGACAATGGTCGTTGGATCGAGCACTGTGAAAGATCTAGGCCATTGAAATTCACGTCCATACAATTAGAAGAGCATGCGGGAGGAGATCATATCTGGGCCATTAGATCTGAGTGCAAGGACCAACAGTCGTTGGATCCAGGAAAGGTGCATTAGGGTTAAACCCTTCGAAAGTATACAGGAGAGTGGACTTTGCCAAGTCCTGAAGTTACAAAATCATCGGAACCATTCATTATTAGGGCTGACAAGTGGAAGCATATTCGAGAGTTCTAGAACTCAGACATCGGAATAACTGGGGGAGAGTAATCTAAACTTAGCAAAGGGTGAGGTGTGAGGTGACTCTGAGCCATTGGATTCATAGGACACATGGTAGAGATCCACATACTTAAGAGGAAGAACCTGTGAAGAAGTCAAGAGGTGAATACCCAATGAGCTGGGAGCTGAAGATGCCCTATTCATCCATCGGGATAGGACATGTGGCGGGATATTAGTGTTTCACTGACTCAGAAATCAGGAAAATCAAAGGCAGAATCATGATAAATCACGAGATCCGAACTCACAATTTGATTTGGACTATAGGATCACGAAAGACCATGAACCATTGATCTGACTCTATTGGAAGATCGGGGATTGGAAGAGTCAATGTGGACTCACATCCAAATACCCGATATGCGAACTCGTGATTTGATCAAATTTTTCGATCGAAGGGAGAGTGTGGACCGTACATTGGAGGGAGTTCGCATACCAAACTTCAGAGAGGAGAAATGAATTGTCCTCGAGAGACGTGAAACACGAAGTCTGAAAGCGCTTGGTATTTGGGCCCCAGGTTATCTCCCAATGTCTCAATCGAGGGAGCCTAGCAGGAGGAGCTAGTGCCTAGAGGATTCTTTGATCGGGAAATCGAAAATCAGGAGTATAGGGTTTGGCCCATAGAAAAACATCCGAGGTCCGAGGTCACGAAGAACCTTTTGGATAGGTACGTGGTCACAACCGGTGGTCACGTGGAGGAAGCTTGCACATGGTGCTAGTTCACAAGGTTGAAGTCTTACAAAGACCCATGGATCAATTTCTTAGAGATTCTAGTAGGGAACTGAAGAGCTGATTCAGCTCGGGAATTTCGAAGGTCCATTGACCAGGATTAGAGACCATGGATGGAGGATTCGACTAGTTGAGGAAAAGTATTTTTTTTATTTATGCCCCATCGTGGGTGTGTTACAAATTGGTATTAGAGCATGGTAACAACACTTGGCCTTCTTGGGCTCATGTGAGAGTCACATAAATAGGCATTGTTATATTCATTTACTCCTTGAGGAAAAAGGACTACAGATTTAACCTGTGATTTTGGGAAATCTTGTTGAATTTCAGCAGAAGAATTTATTTAACCCTTGTCAAGTGGTAACTAATCCTACCTGAGTAGGGATATGCTAATTAACATTGATAATAAGACTTGAATGTGGATAGTTGAAGATGGTAGGGTTCTGTCAAGGGTAACTGAAGCCCAAAAGGTGGATGACCTGACATTCGTGACACTGCCTCTAAGCATGGGTAGTTGGAACCTTAGGCACTGATGATGGCTGATTATATAGTGGTTAATACCTGTGTGGGATTAAAGGAATCTGATAGAATCAGGTAGGATCCTTGGCAGTATAATTATTGCTTTATATTAAACTTGGAGTATATAACTCCTCATGACCAGAGGAAAGGTGAGATGAGTAAAGTCCTATAGAAGTTGAGGCAAGGAAGTTTTCTTGCCAGCTGCTATAGAATAAAAGGGAGAGTGACCTTGGTTGGTCATTTCTATAAAGAGAAGGCAACACCAGTATGAGTTATAACTATGAGATTAGTCATGTAAGCAACTGTAATATCTAACTAAAGAACACTAATGATAAAACTAAGCTAGTATGATGAATACTTAGTTGTGCGTGTATGCTTGAGTGCATGGATCTAATGCATTAAGAAGCTTCGTGATATTAATCCTGATATTAATGTTGATTAAGGTTGGTTGTCATTGATGTCAACCCTTGAAGAAAGCCCCGCAGCACAAAGGTTTGGGTAATGGACCCAAGATTGTTTGATATAAATATGACTCATTATTATCTTTTCATGGTTGATAAGAAGTAAACATGGATGAACTCCAAATTGGCCCCCTTATGGTGAAAGCCCTCAAAGGAAGATGCTTTGAGGAGTAAGAGAACCCATGATTAATTGTGGAATAATGATATGAAGGACAATGAATTTTTTAGTGAAACTATCCTATATGGATAGTGCTTGTCATGCCATTTCCATTGGTATGTGTAACGTCACATAACTCCTCACGGTTAGAGAGTTATGACCATGTGAAGTTGGAGAACCCAGGTTTGGGTAATGGACCCAAGTTTGTTTGATGGATAATGGTATGATTTTTTATATATTTTAAAGTAATACTATTCTATATGGATAGTATATGCCATTCCATTTATGGTGTTATGTGGAATGTCACATAACTCCTCACGGTTTGAGAGTTATGGCCTTACGAAGTTGGAGGACCCTCATATGTCATCTAGAAGCCCCAAAAGGTCAAAGTAGTCAAAGTGGTTTAAGAGATCTTAAAAGGTAAATAATAAATTGAAG
>JASDQU010106938.1:60408-91474 GCA_032191745.1 Picea mariana | reverse complement strand
TTGGTATACAAGTCATCATAACTTCTGACATGGTAGTATTGTTCCTTAATAGCATCCCTGAAGTATTCCTAGGTATCTGCCACTGTAAATAATGATGGTTCCTCTATTTCCTTTTTCTCAAAGAAAGTTTCCCACCAATCTTTGACATGGGGAATGACTTTGAGAAGTGAAAAAGTAATATTTTCTCTATTCAAAAATTTATTGACAGAAAAATACCCTTCTAGTAGATTCAACCACTTGTCTACAAAATCTTCATCTATCTGACCTTCAAATATAGGACTATCAAAGTTGATTTGTACCTTGAATGGGGTGATGCCTCCTCTTGAGGAAGATGTGTCGTCTGTTGGTAGTCATCAAAGAATTTGCACGAAACTATCCATCATCTCGTTCCTCTGTTGCGTGAGGGCTTCCTCAAGGAACATTTTGAAAGGATCTCCTATCCCCTCATCTTTATTTTCTCCTACCATGTGAGGTCACTTGGGCATGCGAGAGATTTTTTCCTCAAGAGAAACGAGCTCAAGACCCAATTCTTTTTACCCTGACCTCATTGGGGACATGTATTAAGACAACAAGGAACATGCCACTCTAATACCACTGATCTAGATTTTATGAGAAGAAAAAAATGAATGAAAATTATTAAAAGATGCTTAACACATAATAATGGAGATACAATAAAACTGGTTTTCTATTCAATAAGGAAATAAGATGAAACTGTAAAATGTAGTGGAAAACAAGCTTGCTAGAATGGCGACGTCTTATCTCTGAGAAGAGATGTGACGACTGCACTCATTCACAAGAAGATGATTACAATGAAGCTCTGAAGGCCTTTTTACAATAAACAAGAATGTCAAAAACCCTAGACAACCAAAAACCTAAACCTAGGAGATGAAGTGCCAAAAGTCATGTGGGCCCCGTTTGGGTAAGTTAGTACATCAACTTCCTAGGGTCGTAACTTTTTCATGCGATCTTCGTTTTAGGCACAGAATAGCCCATTGGAAAGGTATCATCGAGGATATTCATTTTGGGGGTTCAATTAGAGCCTTCGACTATCATAAAGAAGCTTGATCCAAAAAAACTTCATTTAGGCCCTCAAAATGGCCACAAAAGTTAAAACTGCTAAAAATAGTAAATTACCAAAATTGCCATAAAACTATTTTGAGCGAGTTGGAAAAGGTGGGTGGCCACTGATATCCACCTGAATTAATATAACCATGAATATAATGAACACAAGATTCAACTAAAAGACAAATAAGAAAAAATCAAAAGATTGAAGACCTAAGTTGCTAATCTAGCAAAAGAAATTGAAAAATTGAAGACATGTGACAATAAAAGAAAATGAGTACTAGAAGAGACAAAACAAATGGTCATGTATCTAAAAATTCAACTTGTAGAAGATAATAAAAATGAAGAAGCACAGAAGATCCAATTAAATAAAATAGAAGAATCATGTCACATGTTGTAATTGGAAATTATTAACATCAAAAAGATAAATGAAAGTACCGATACAAATCTAATGAATCAAATTAAAGAAGCTAAGAAAAATGAAGAAGCACATATTATCCAATTAACTAAAAAGGAATAATCATGCCACAATTTGGAATTAGAAGTCATCAACCTCAAAAGGATTCAACTAGAAAACAAGGAAGAAATGAAAAGATTGAAGAATGAAGTTGTTGATCTAACAAAAAATATAGAAGAGTTAAATACATATGACAAAACTAATAACTGCACATAATTCTTGGATGATACAAAATAATTAGTCATCAATCTAAAGACTCAACTTGAAGGAGCTAAGGAAAAATAAGAAGCCTTGAAGACTCAATTGACTAGAAAGGAAGAAACATGTCACATGCTGGAAATGGAAGTTATCAACCTCAAAAAGAAGAATGAAAAGACAAAATAAACTGTCAAATTCCATAACAACTCAACTATCCTTGATAGGATCTAGAACATTCAAAGACCAATTGATGACAAAACTGGTCTTGGATTTAATAAGAAAGAAGAAGGTGTCAAATGGAGAAGCATTCAAAAAAATGATAGAGGATCATACTCCTCAAAAGAAAAAGTTACAATCACAAACCTAAAAAAAACCATGAACTTTGTCAAGGAAGGAAGATATAAAATTAAAAAACAAGAAACATATCAAAAGACAAACTTCTCATGTCACAACAGACCGAAGTATGGAAACACCTTCAATGGTTATTGCTTTTCTTGTAATAAATTTGGTCACAAAGCATTGGAATGCAAGAGTCCTGAAAAGAAAAATTTAGGAAGGGCCAATAACTCAATGAGATGTTGGATATGAAATTATGTTTTTCACACAACAAAGTTTTGTCATACAATAAGATGTTAAAAATGTGATAAGTTTGGTCACAAATCCCAAAACTAGAGAAAATCAAGAATTCAATCCATGAGAAATAATTCATACAAGTCAGGAATAAAATCAAATGAAGGTTGGAAGAAAAGAAGAAATGACAAGTCTCAAAGAACAAATCTAGAAAAGAAAGATACTACAAACAAAATATCTCATGAAAAGGTATGGAGAATAAAATATGAAACAAAAAGCAAGAGAAATGATCTGGCACCTAAAAATGAAGAAGTTTCACTTACACAAAATAGTGATGAACCTTCAATAGCATATCAACTAGAAGAATTGAGCAGTGAAAATATTGAAAGTTTTACAATGTTATTTTCATAAACTACTAAATTTCTCCTCAACAGAAAATATGAATAAAAGAAAGGAGGAAGGATTTTACAACATGATTTGGTAATTAAAGGACTGTGAATAAGATATTAAACTGGTTGAAGAATGGAAATTAAATAATTGGTATATATCAATGGTATTCTTGTGAAAGATCATAATATAATCAAGAATAAAGAAACAAATCAAGAAGATTAGTAAGATTCACACTCCTGTCCTTTATGACAAAGGATAAGACAATAAAACCCTATGAAACAGTAAAAAATCAGGGGGAGTATTTAATTTGGTCATCAAATGAGGAATTCATTGGATTAGGTTTAAAGGACTTGATCACTACAAAAAAAAAAAAAAATGGTATCAATAAGACTACCTATTTGAACACAAAAATTTGAGATAACAGCTGACACATTCACAGGGGGAGAAAAACAACAAAAAATTAACTCTTTGTCATTGATGTCAAAGGGGGAGAAAAACAATAAAACAAATTTGGTATTAATATCTGGTATAAGTAAAATTTCAATCCTCCAACCTGAAAATGAGATCAACGATAGGGGGAGAAAAAATATTTGTTTTAAAGATATGTTTCCATCAATGCCAAAGGGGGATATTGTTGGCATTATTGATTACATGTTGTCATTGATGGCAACATGAGTCAGACATGTACAATAATCAAAGGAAAAGAAAGATTGCCTTGGGGTAGAAGCAATTCGAGATCATTGTTGATCACGATAGGATCAACGGTGATCATATGTTCCTAAAGGTCATGAGACATAATGGGGATATTATACAAAGAATACACACACAAAATCAGAGCATGCAATGTTAAGGTCTTTGGAAAGAATGAAGGAAATCTCAAAAGATAGTGTGCATTGCAGAAGCGCTATGGGTATTGAAATTCCCACAGTAAAACTCCAAAAGAATCAAGGAAAAATCATGTTCGTTGATATAGTTCTCGAGAAAATATTGGACCGTCAGATCATGCAGAAGACAAAGCCTACATATAATAATCCCTTGTGAAGGATCGTGTAAATATAATCATCCATTCAAATTTCGAGAGTAATCAAAACCATCATATCAGTTAGAACAATTGATCAAAGCCAAGTGGAAGGATAGTGTAAGTTTTGGGACATTGAAAATTCGCCACTTCGACAAACATTGGAGATAAGGCAGAGGAAAGAACTCGTGAAGTAAAGAAATATTTCTAGCCGTTAGATCAAGAAGGTACCTCAAATTAATTCTCAACCATCCTATCTAGTTTAGTGGAAGGATAGTGTAAGCCACAATATCCAGAAGTCTTGGATTAAACGAACTCATGCATACCATTAATATAGGATCTCCTTCGGAGAAATATGAGCCATTGGATCAGGTGGTTAACTATGGCACTGACCACTATGATGAAAAGAATTCTAAAACATGTAATTTTACCTGAAGGCCGAAGCCTCGGAGTCATGAACTCTCGTCGACCGTCGGATCAAAAAATCTCATCAACCGTTGATCTGGAGTGAAAACTGTCAGAGAGCGCTAAGAAAGATAGTGGTCAACTCTAGCCTTGACCTACTCTGATAATAAATAACTAAGATGAACCAAGAACTTCTGAACCCCGGAGTTCCAGAATAAAAAAAGGTCTTCATATTAAGAAAATTGAAGATCTACGGTGATAGATATATATTCGACACTTCAACGATGTTCGAAGGTTGATATAAAAGTGAAAAACTCTTGGAGCCACGAAGTACCGAAGCCACAAAGTGAAACACCATGATTCAAGAGGGAGACATGTGGTAGAAGACAAAGATGTCACGTGGCCCAATAATATGGTGACAAGTTCCAAGGTCGATGTGGCACATAAGGAATATGAAAGTCACGAATCAGGGTGACACATGGCATACATACTATTGGTCCATGTCAACCTAGGTGATGTCAACATACCATGTCACTCTGGGACTACAACCTTTGGGGATATCCAACTTCTCCTACCTGGAAAAATACCCAAAGCTCCAAAGGTTGAAGTTGCAAACTAACGCTGGTCATTGATATAATATCCTCCAATATATCTCATGACCGTTAGATCAAGTGGAGTGGAAATATAGAGTAAGCATGAATCACAGAGTAATGTTAATCGTTGATTTACTTCGGGAGCATTCTCGACCAGTGATCAAGAAGAGTGGAAGAATAATGTAAGCATGAGATTTTAACTGACAACAAGCGATCACTGTCATTTTATGACTTATTCGGTAGGTAAACCTCCCTAGGAATTGAACTACTTCATAGTTCTAGTAAACCAGAGTCCCGGAGTGCCAAAGCTCCGAAATATGATCTAGTTCATTGAAGTCTATGGACACACGTCAAATCAAGATTAAAGTGCACAGTGGGAAAGTGTTAAAGCTCCATTATGTTGAAAGTCTTGATTATTTGGGTTGGTTTTCATTGATGTCTACCCTTGAAGAAAGTCTGGTAGCGAATTCCGGTAGCACAATGGTTTGGGTAATGGACCCAAGTTTGTTTGATGCATAATGGTATGTGTTTTAATATATTTTAAGGTAATACTATTCTATATGGATAGTACATGTCATGCCATTTCTGGTGGTATGTGGAATGTCACATAACTTCTCATGGTTAGAGAGTTATGATTATGTGAAGTTGGAGAACCCTCATGAGTCATATAGAAGCCCCAATAGGTCAAAGTATTCAAAGTGGATGCAAAGAATAAATTATTTAAATAATAAAGTGAAGTGATGAGTGTACTATAAGTCAAAGTTGATACAAAATAAATGATTTAAATAATAAATTTAATGGAGAAATTACTAAGTGGACAAGTGGTTCGAAGTGGGTTAGCCCTAAAATAAGAAAAGTGGTTTAAGATGGTTAGAAGGTAACCCCTTGTGGAAGCTACATAAAAGTATAAGAGGCAAGGGTCTCTCATTTTAATTATACTTGAGAATATTAATATCTATAAGTGACTAAGTTAACCAAAGGATATCTAAGGATAATTTCAGAGGGAAGGTGAAGTAAAGAAGGATGAAATTCAAGGGAGGATAAATTATTTCGATGATGCTTTCTAAGGTATGTCATTTATATGTCATCTCACCATTTTCTCAATAATGTTTTTTCTAGAATGATTCAGACCAAGAAATATGGAGGATGTTGGAGAAACATGTTCAATTATCTGTGATAAAAATTTCATCTTGTGGGTCATTTTATTTTTGGAGTTACACTCCGTGGAAAATAGGGTTTGTGGCTAGTCCTAAAACTAGTCTAAAACATGTGTTTCAGGTAAAAACGTCATAACGTCTTCATAACATATCCCAATTTAGTAAGACCAAATGTATTGGTTAGATTACAGTTTGTGGTATTCTTTGTACCATTTTCAGATCCACACAACAAATATTCTTTGTGGGGCACGCTCTACAAGTTCGCTCTCTAGAATAAGCCATAATTCAACAAGGTATCCCATTTTTTTATAACTCTTTCTGAGAGGTTCCAAGCAGTGAAACCTAGGTGAATTACATAAAAGACACCGAAGAACATTATGTATTATTTTCATATCTTTATTCATTATAGGTACATAGTTATGATTATTTCATGTTAGGGTTGTTGACTAATCCAAAATTAGTCATGTGAGACTAAAGTAAAGTTTGATGAAAATGATAGTCTCTTGTTGTTAAAGTTAAGGAAGGTTTGCAGATATATGATCATATACATTAGGTATATTATAGAGTTATAAATCATATTTGGATGATGAAATTGATGAGGGATTTTGGTTGAGGTACATGTTGGGTACATGGTTGAGACAAGTAGTTGATGAGTTGGCATATACATGAGGTGTATAGTTGTTGATGTTGGTACATCTTGATGAGTCACAGTTTATGTGTATTTCATGCATGATTGGTACATATTTGGTGCATGTTTGATGCACTTGTTGATGGTACAGGTTGAGGTACAGGTTGTTACATGGTTGATGCACTTGTTTATGGTACAAGTTGATTACATGTTGTTTGGTGCAGGTTGATTAGTACATGTTTACAACAGTATATCTTATAGTGATAGTGTGATAGTGTGTCCATCATTCTACTTCTACAACAGGGAATTTGGATGGGGCAAGGACATGTGGTTTTAACTACCTTACGATTGTAGCCGCGGAACATAGGGGGTTTTAGCCTCCTTCTAGTTGTAGCCAGAGAATTGGGGAGTTGGAGCTTCTCTCAGGTTGTAGCCTGAGAAACTAGGTGTTTGGAGACTCCTTCTAGTTGCAACTGGAAAACAAAGGAAGTTGGTGCTTCCAATGAATGTAATTCTTAAAGACATATAAGAAAAATCATTACATGGTTTTCTCCTACTTTGGGTTTCCATGTAAAAACAATGGTGTACTGTGTATGTGTAAGATTGCTCATTTGTTCATTGTTTATTTAATCTGAAACTATGGGATGATAATTCTACATTGATATAAAACTTGCATTTTATGGTTAAAAAGGATTAAATTTATCTATTACCAATTCATGCCCCCCCCCCTCTCAGTAATCCAACAATTGGTATCAGAGAAGATTCCTTCACAAATTAGTTTAACCACTGAAAGGTAGATCATGGAGGGCAACAACATGTATAAAAATAGAATACCACAGTTTGATGGAAAAAAGTATGCATTCTGGAGCAGAAGGATGAAAACATATATATAGGCACAGGGATTTGAAATTTGTCAATCAATAGTAGATGGATACAAAGAACCGACAGTTCCGCCAACAAGTGAAAAAGTAATGAAACTGAGTAAAAATAATTCCAAAGCCACAAATGAACTTCTGAATGGTCTTGGTGAATCAGTATATACAAAAGTTGTACATTTTAAATCTGTTAAAGAGATTTGGGACAAACTTCAAAATATTTATGAAGGAGATTCAAAATTCAAAGCAACATAACTTCAAACTTACAGAGGTCAATTCGAACAAATAAATATGAAGGAAGATGAGAATATTGCAGCTTACTTCTTACAATTCAATGAAATAGTGAATGCAATCATAGGATTAGGAGAATAAATCAAAAAATTTGTAATTGTTCAAAAGGTACTAAGATCTCTTCCTATGAGATTTGATCCTAAGATATCATCACTGGAAGAAAGAGCAGAAATAGACTCAATAAGCATGGATGAACTACATGGAATCTTCACAACATATGAAATAAGAATTGAATATGAAAATCCAAATATAAAAGAAGTATCTTTCAAAGCATCCAAAAGGTCAAAGCAAAAGGGAAAGAAAAAGGAACATGGCAACAACAGTGACTCCTCGGAATATGATGAAGAAGAAGGTGGAGCTGAGATCATGAATATCACCGATTTTTCGAGCTATGTGGACCTAGTAAGGGGTCCTCTAAGGTTTTTTTAACCGGTTTATGGGATGTCGGACCATGGGTTCTCCCATGCTTAGGCCTTATCGTAAGGGTTTGTAAAAGTATAAATAAAGGAGAATGCATTGTAAAAGTAGTAGAAAAAGAATTTTTGAGAGCTAAGTGTGAGTAGTTCGAGTGGCTTAGTTCAAGGGAATGTATGTGTGTTAAGGATCTGTGCTTGATAGAGAGTTGGCTATGTGCCTTGACCTAGTTTTGGAAGGAGGATCTGATGCTAAGTGCACAGATATCCTATCCAATGTGAAGCTTGACTCTGTGGCTTAGTGCAGAGGAGTGAATGAATGTAATATCCAGACGAATAATAAAGAGGTGAAGCAGTTGGTGGACGTAGCCCCACACTGGGGTGAACCACGTATATCTTGTGTCTTTGGTTTTCTTTTTCCTGTGTTATTTATGTTATGAATATATGCAATGCTTTGATTATTATGATAGATAGATATATTGTTTCTTAGTGATTTACTTGTGTTAAGAATGAATGGATGCTAGATCTAACTTATAATGCTAAGTGCTAAGTTCTCAGGTTATATGATCATTCATTGTTACTACGCCAATCTATCTTTGACTAAGTCCCATGGCATTGATTAAACTAAGAAACTAATGCATGCTAATACTAAGTGTTAATAGACTATTGTGTGAAACGTGTTTATCACAAATCTGTGTCCCAGCCTGGTTACATACACCTGTGTCCTGTAACCCCCCCTTCTTCTACCTCACATGACACCTTGACTGCTTCGCAGGTGTTGTCGAAAGGGCCAGTAGTCGTGGTTTTGTTGGTGCATTGTTAAGCATTGAAACCTAGGTCTGTCCCTGTGCCAACAAATTGTTCCATTTCTGGGACCTGAAACTATGATTGTTGGGAACTGAAGTAAAGAAAAGAGAAGCTTTGTGCGTAGATCTGTTGTTGAAGTTCCCAATACTCTACTTGAATTGCGAAGCTTTGTGCTAAGAAAGTAAGTTGATATGAATAAAAGAGGTAAGATCCTAACAAGGTAAGCTTTGTGCTTCAGTAAGAGAAAGATAAGTGGAAATTTTTGTTTTGAAATCATGAACTTAAGTATGTTTAATAGATTATGTCCCAATATGAAGGCTAGGGCATAGTTGAAAGAAAGAGTTGATTTGAGTAAACCTAATGGAAATGAAGAAAGATATGTTATTCCTATGCATAGAAAGAGTTTTTGGACTAACAAGTGGATGCAAGAACCTAGAATTGTTTTTTGCAGATTGCAGATCCAACACTATGATCTGAATGAACATTACAAAAAAGAATGGGGAAAATTTGAAAGAAAAAGAAGATTAACTTTGTGTTATAACTGCAGAATACTGGGACATGTTGCTAAGGAATGCCCTAGCGTAGGTCCTATTTGTCTCTGTTGTAAGATTTTTGGTCATGAGGTTGAGGATTGTCCAAGGATGATCACTAAAGTTGAAAGGATGAAAATAAGACAAGAAAAATATGAAGAAAGTCAAGAGACTAAGGGCATGTTAGGAATTCATAAATAGAGCAGGTCAGAGAAAGTCTATACTACGCTAGTACAAATGAAAGAAAGGACAGATGTTCACAAAGATGTCAGTTTATCAGATATCCTGAAAGTAAAACAATGCATACATGCAAGAATAGAAGACTTCGACATAAACTGTGTCTTGGATGAAGAAACACAAGTGAATATTATGACAGAAGACACTTGGGAAATTTTTGGAAGGCCTACTGTGGTACCTTCGTTGGGAAGGATAGGCTTATTTAAGGGTAAGAAGATAACCTTGAGTGGAAGAATTAGTATTGCACCTATTATTGTTGATGGAACATCAACTGAAGAAGAATTTGAAGTCGTTAAGTTTGTTGGGGACAACGACCCCTTCCCAATTTTGTTAGGTAAGACTTGGATTGAGAAGGATCATATCAGAAGGAAAGAAGAGGAAGAGGCCATAGAAAAGAAAAATAAAGAACTAAGGGATTTCATAGCTATAAAAATAGATCGACTAATAGAGGAATGAGAGGATAAGTCGAAGCAACATAACAAGGTAACAACGCAGAAGGGACAGAACGCAAGAGAATTAGCTGTCAAGGTTGAAAGAATGCAAGAAGGCTTGAAGAACCTATCTATGCAAGAAAGAAGTACATCCACTCATGAAGTATTAAGAAAAGAGAAGTTAACTTTAGAATCTTTGAGGGCACCTCAACAGTGTGAAGCCACTACGCTAGGGGAAGATAAGAATAAGAATGGAAAGAGGATTCCAGAAATAGTTAGAGAGACTCAGATAATAGGAAAGAAGGTAAGGAAGATCAATAAGAAGAAAGATAAGTTGGAAAAGCTACAAGAATTTACAAAAACTAGATGGAAGACTTCACAGTCTAGAACCTCGTAGGAGGTAGGTTCGAAGGATTCGAACCTCACCGGAACAGCAGGACCGTGCATAATTGGACTTCTCCCTGGCGACGTTATATGACCATTGGAGGCACCCCGACCATTAGAATGATGCTCTGGAATGACTATAAAACACATTTATGGGCTGATGGATTGCTTTTGGATGTTGAGACCATGCCATAATGGACATGTTTACATTGATGGAAGCATTTCCGGACCATTGGAAGATCTGTTGCGACGCCCCTCTTATTTAAATCGTTGGTCACTCCATCGGAACCACTTTTTTCCACCCGTGATTAACTGAGCCAAGAAGAGAATTTTCCATGTCTCGAGCTATGCGATATAAAACTAGACCCTGCCTAACTGGTTGTCTACCTCACATGTTCGTTTATCTACCCCATCTGTTTGTTTAAAAGCGAGAATGTCAGGCGAACCTAGCTAGCTGGAGAAGTCTGTAGAGGAAGATCTTAATAAGCTAATGGCTGAAATACTGATACATGAAGGTGTCTAAGCATCTTCAACTAGGGGATTGTAGGCTTCCCCTTCGACTAGATGTCATTCTGGTAGTGTCAACCCCGTGACTGAGCAACAAAGTAAGCATCGTGGTGATCTATCTAATGCAAAGTAGATCCCGTCGATCCTACCTAAGTACATTCCACCTTTGGCTGGCACTATTAACTGCAACAATATTCCCCAATATTATGAGTACATCGTGTTCACCACGTACATTCTGAAAGAAATACACGTAGTCGAGAGTCACTTAGGAAAGATCCCACTACTGAAGAACAACGAATTCAATTTAGGAGATAGGAATAAATACGCCATGTTGGCTCCCCACCGCTACTTAACGAAGTCAACTAGGAAGAAGCCTTGCCTCATATTGCAGCCATGGATTAATGGGTTGGCACAGTCCACCATGCTGAATGTGATGAAGATCCCCCATTTTGGCTGCCATGAGGAGGTTAACGCTTCCATTAAACTCCTCCAGTCATGCTATCATGGTAGATACCTGTGGCTCAAAAGAATGATTATCATGGATCTGACGCTGATCCACCCGATCACAAGCTTAATTGTGACCCAAGGAAGGCCTCAAACTATTCCCTAGCACAATGCATCAAGGAATCTTACGGAGAAGTCAAAAAAGGAAAGCAATGTTACAAGGTATCCTCTATACAGGATGGCGCAGTGCGCCTCACTTTCCAACTCATAGCTGTCAAGATCATAAGGAATAAGTGCCCCACACAGGTCACTGGGTTCATGGTGGACGTCATAGGAAAATGTGTGGAGGGCATGAAGATGAACTGGGCGAACTACCTCGTCAATGAACTAGAGAAATATTGTCGTGAAACCTAGGATTTGGGATATGAATTCCATTACAGCTAGCTAATCATTTTGATCGCATTTGTCACTTGGAAAATGACTGAAGGAGCCACCTTCCCAGAGATCGAACCTACAAAACCATTAGCCACTTGGTTTTCAACCCTGTGGTATACAAATGACATGATGAAGCAGTGGCAGTCCACTATCATGTTTCATCAGTTCTATCAAAAGTTAAAGGTTGTGATTGAATCATTTTTGTGCATGAAGCCGCGCACCCTACACCAGTCCCAACCAATAAAAAAGTTCCACATAAACCCTCATTTCATCGACATCACTTCACGTAGAGATGAAAACCAAGAAGAATTACATTCATACTACAAGTTGACAGATCAAGATATGGAGCAGATTACGAAGGAGTGGCCAGAGGAATTTCTTGTACCTGTCGCTGATGTAGAACTCTCCGACACTGACACCATAGGAAGCCCCATAGTCACCTGGGTTTAGCATGTCGGACACTCTAGTGGGATGAAGAATAAGAAAAATCAGGAGGAAGTCCAGGATATAGAGAGCGATGAAGAGGAAAACGCCTTTGAAGAAAATGGGTCTAGCTCGCCAGGAGGAGGAGAAGATGAAGAAAATGGACAAGATGGAGGAAATGAAGGAAAATAAGGGAAAGGAGGAGGTGAAGCTACCACACCTCCACTTGAGAATCCCCCCATTGGGATAGTAACACCATGGAAGAGGAAGGTTTCTCAAAAGAAACCTTCAACCAGGAAGAAGATGTGCACTAATAAGCCCCAAATGGAGGCAACGCTCATGGAGGAAAATATCGGTATGGTCCACGGAGCTATGGAGGACTCTTATGAGGACATATTATAGAGATATGGAGAGAAGCAGGAGGATATTTATGGAAGGATTGATAAGGAATTGAAGGAAGTACAACAAGTTGTTCGCTTGTTCCGCGTAGTACCTACTATGCCTTCCTCGACAAAGATTACAGAATTGGGAGATGAACCAGCTCAATTGAGAAGACTGGTGGATGCAACAGAAGCTCAACTTCAGAGAGTCCAGGAAAAAAAGGATAAGGCTACAAAATCCTTGAAATAGGAGAAATATGAAGTATTAGAACAATTAAGAGTAGCTCGGTACAATGTAGCTGCCTACAAAAGTGAGCGAGAAGCATTTCAGGCGATGCTCCAAGAGGAAAATGCCAAGATACAGAGGGAAAAGGAGCATATTATAGAAAAACAATATGTGATCAAAGAATTAGTTAGTAAAGCAAGTCAATCTGTGCCAGGATTGGCACAAGAGGAGCAAGGGTTGGTCGAGGCTCAAGTGGTGAAGCTTGTTGAGACCCTCCAATAGCTTCAGGTGAGGATAACAGAATTGGAGACCCAAGCAATACTGATCACTCCACAGGATAAGAGCACTCATCTTGGAATGTAAACAATTGAGTGATAGAAGTGCACAGACCTATGAATTCCTCTCTGAGGATCTAGATATAAGGAAGTTGGAAGCACAGTTACAGGAGGTGCAACAACAGGCATTTTTCATGCAGGTGTAGATGAAGTTGCTCACCATAGTGGAAAAAATGAAGAGATCCTAGGAACAATGCATAGTACAATAGTAGATCACTTCCCTCCAGGGAAAGGTAATGGAATTAACGCAAAAGCTACAACCTGTGCAGGATGAAGCTTGCAAGGTGTTCGAAGAAATTGATGGATAGGGATCGCAACTAGATCAAGTAGTTGCATCAGTATAACAACGCCTGGAAGGGCTTGTTATAGAGAAAATGATCTAGGAGCTTTTTGAGTAGGAGGCTCAAGAGAAGTAGCAAGTCAAGGAATCTTGAGTTAAGCTCTAGGCCTTCAAAGCAACATTATCCAGGCTTGAGTGACTCAGGATGAGTCACAGGTGAGTGTTGGGGGGTTGTTGGCCCTCGACCAAGTTTTATGGAAACCTTGGTCAGATTTGGCCCACTTTGGAGTTCGACATGTTGGTCGAAGATGGAGCACCCAGGTGGAGCTGAGATCGTGGATCTCACCGATTTTGCGAGCTATGTGGACCCAGTAAAGGGTCTTCTAGGGTTTTTGTAATGGGTTTATGGGATGTCGGCCCATGGGTTCTCCCATGCTTAGGCCTTATCATAAGGGTTTGTAAAAGTATAAATAAAGGAGAATGCATTGTAAAAGTAGTAGAAAAAGAAGTTTTGAGAGCTAAGTGAGAGTAATTTGAGTGGCTTTGTGCAAGGGAATGTATGTGTGTTAAGGATCTGTTCTTGATTGAGAGTTGGCTCTATGCGTTGACCTAGTTTTGGAAGGAGAATATGGTGCACAGATCTCCTATCCAATGTGAAGCTTGACTCTGTGGCTTAGTGCACATGAGTGAATGAATGTAAGATTCAGAATAATAATAAAGAGGTGAAGTGGTTGGTGGATGTATCCCCACACTGGGCTAAACCACGTATATCTTGTGTCTTTGGTTTGCTTTGTGCTGTGTTATTTATGTTATGAATCTACGCAATGCTTTGATTATTATGATAGATAGATATATTGTTTCTTAGTGCTTTACTTATGTTAAGGATGAATGGATGCTATATCTAACTTATAATTCTAAGTGCTAAGTGCTCAAGTTATATGATCATTCATTGTTATTGTGTTGATCTATCTTTGACTAAGTCGAGCGGTGTTAATTAAACTAAGAAACTAATGCATGTTAATCCTAAGTGTTAATAGACTATTGTGTGAAGCGTGTTTAGCACAGATATGTGTCCCATATTAGTTACAGACACATGTTTCTTGTAACCCCCCTACTTCTACCTCGGGTGAGACTTCTCCTGCTTCGCAGGTGTTGCTGAAAGGGTCGGTAGTTGGGGTTTTGTTGGTGCATTGTTAAGCATTGATCCCTAGGTATGTCCCCATGCCAACACTCAAGAAGAATAAGGATTCATAAAAGTAAATACTTTCAGAAGAGCTTCAACTCCCAGGTTTCAAACTATCTTTTTTGGTTTATGTTATGCATGAAATAATTTTGGACATAAAGATGTAAATTGCAGAGCTAATAGGAGGAACATAAATAACTTTGAAAGTCATACAAAAAATGGTTATCCAATAAGGCCTACTGAAACATAGAGAATAAGCTACAACAAGTTTGAATCATTGACCAATGAAGTGGAATGATACAAGTGTAACAACTTTGGACACATGGCCAAAATTTTTATAGAATGACAGTCCCTCCTAGAGAACCACAACATAACTACAACAGTCACAGACAAGAACCTCATAAGACAACATGGATAAGAAAGAAAAATCAATATAGCAGTGAAGAATTCACACTCTCTCTACAAGCTAAGAAGAAGAAACATGGTTGGTATGTTTACAGTGGTTGTTCAAAACACATGAAAACTGATAAAGATATGTTTCTTACATTAAGAAAGGAAAGAGATGGATCAGTCTCCTTCGGAAATGATGATTCAACTAAAATCATTGGAAAAGGCACAATCATAATTGGAAACAAGAATACCAAGGAAGAAAATGGTCTACTAGTAGAAGATATGAAACATAATATTCTAAGTGTAAGTAAAATGTGTGACTAAGGTCATAAAATTACTTTCGATTCATAGAAGTGTGAGATAAGAAAATAAGGTTCGGGAAAATTGATTGAAACAACAGCAAGAACTTCAAGCAAAGTATATGTATTAAGTGAAATTGGAAATGAAAAGTTTTTCTAGGAAAGGAAGATGAAATTTGGCTATGGAAAATAAGAATGGGTCACATACACTTTGATAACCTTGTCAAAGTCAGGAAAAAGGAAGCAGTTAGAGAAATGCCCCAGATCATGAAACCAACCAACACTTTATGCAAGCTGTTATCACATAAACTTGTCAAAACCTTAAAGGTTTGTGGTTTCTACCTAACTCTGTATTTTTTCCTGTCTCTCCTCCTTTTGCAGACCTGATTGTAAGTTTTTCCTCTCAGCTTGTAGTTTTTCTTATGTCTGCCTTCGTCCATTTGACTGACCTATTTTCTCTAAGACTGATCACTTCTATCTTGACCTCTGTCACTGATCATTTGTTTTCCTGAGCACTTAGTCAGTCGTCCAGGTAATTGTTCACAGAAACCACAATCATAAACACAAGTGAATCACTTAGAACGGGCTGGTATGGACTTAAATCAAGAAAGCAAGCAAGATCATCTTTCAATGGTAGAGATCCATCAAGAAGATCAGATCGACAGCCATCGGGTGATCAAGATCACAGATTTTCATGAAGTATAGCGTTAGAGTTCTGAAATTGCGAGGCCAATCCTAGCCGTTGATCCTGGGAAGGACATGTGGTGCAAGATTAACATTTCACTGACTCGAAAAATGGAGCAGTCAAAGGGTAGATTCATGAGGATTCATGAAATGAGAAATTGTGAAATGATTTGAGCCATCCAATTAGGGGAACACGTGGTAGATAAGAAAAATCACGATTTCACGTTTCATAGGTTTCAACATTGAGCAAGGCGTGAAGCCCCGAGTCCAAAAATGTTGATAGATGAGGTCCCAAAATGCGGATTACCAAGGTCCCAAAGTGATGATATTCCAAAATGTTGATATTCTTTAGGGCCGTCCAATCAAAGGGGATGTGTGGCACCTGATCCAAGAGATCGATATTTCACGACTCTGAGGTTTTAGCATGGAGCAAGATGCAAGTTCCCGAAACATGAAATCAAAACGCACCTGATAGTTAGGCCCACAATCAAAACCCGTGGTCAGTATGGAAGAAGGGCCATAAAGAAAGGGAAAGTGCCTATCGAGTAGAAGGCAACTGAGGTTGTTCAAGGAGAGGATCATGGCCATCTGATTCGAGGAAAATCTTAGTTGTTGATTCAGACGGACCGTTTCATGGTTTCGGGCATTGGAACATTGTGAATCAAGAGGAGCAAGAACTCCCGAAATGCGAAAATCCCAAAATATCATTTGGGATAAGCACGAGGTCACGGCCCGCGGTCGCATGGGGAAATGGAATGGAGTTGTGAAAAATATTGAAACACCCCTCTTGATCTCAGTAGAATATCTGTGTAATTTCAAGGCGCTGAGATCAATTGGGAAGAGTCATGGGAACCACCTGGAACATCCACAGATGTCAAACTCCATCCTGAGCCCGATGCAGGTAGTTAATGAAAATGGGGAAGGTGGTTGAAACCTCGTTTCACCACATAAATGGAAATCATGGAAGAGTGTTGATGAGCGAAAATGACCATCTGTCAATTGGAAGAACAAGTCTGGTCCGGGGTTGTCTAAATAACCCAATCTATTTGGTATAACTCGTTCTGACGAGTTTAATGGCTCCGTTGGCCAATCTAAAATTCCTAGAAGAAACAAATAAAAGAAATAAAAGAGATAACTATTAAATAACCACTTAATATATATATATGTACATATGTATATATAACTATTGTAGATAGTATTTAAACAATAGATCTGCCTATCTTATTTATGTGCATGATATACAAGTTGTAAGTTTTAATCTAAACTCACGAAAATCAATCTAAAGATGGCTTCTTTAACAAAAGGAGATAAATAAAGCACATAAGATTTTTTTTGTTTTCTCTTTATTAATCTAAAATTAAATAGAAAAATATACTATGAAACAGAAGTATGTGGACGGTCAGAGTCAGACCATATATTAGGGTTTCGAAGACAAACAAAAGACAAAAAGAAATAAACTAAACTATTAATGAGTTAATCGGCATGCATCCAAACATTTGTATGATTATAGAATGTCCCGCCAACCTGTCCAAGAGATAAACCTATAATGAACCTTGAAACTATTCGGAATAAATGCAAAACAATATATTGACTGTTGAATTTTATTGATAGAATGATGAGATGCAAATATTTGCTGTGATATTTGTGATTGCAAGCAATTACATTTAAGATAAATCTAACTATAACAACATGCTTTTAATCATTCAACAAAATTAAATAAAAATCTTATCATTTGGGTTGAAAGAATGATCACTCTTTTCAATATATGAAGCATCAAAATGTGGACGATATTTTAAAGAAATTATCCCAATGCCATAATAAATTGTGAAGACTGAAGCTATCAACAACTATTGATTTATCAGGATAAACAAACCATAAATGAAAACAACATTTATAGAGAGATAAAGCCGAAATGCAAATATATGTTCTGTCCAAATTTGTGAATAAATTGTCCACTTTCAGCCCCAGGCCAAGATGTCTTGATTACAAAAAAAACAAGTTTTTAAAGGGTTTAGAAAAGATAATTGTTTTATCTTGTGAGATAATATTAAATCTCCACAATGATTTACTGATTAAAAAATACAGGGGAATATAACCACTCCAGATCACACTAAATCTCTAAAAACTAAAAAGAGTTTGTTCCTGTTTACACAAAAAATGAGCCATGGATATGGCTAATAAGCCCAAAAATGCTTCATATCATTTGGTCACCATAAACTGCCAGATATCCTGAAAGAAACAGATGAAATAAAGAAATTCAGATATACATTTAACCAATATTTTCCAAATTTCGAATAAGAATAGATTGTCTACAGAATCTGATGATTATGTAGCTAGTCTTATTTTAGAAACGAGATCTGATTTATCCTATGAAAAAGAATGTAACACAATTTAAGATAAAAACAAATCTTTACCTTTAACTGGAAAATCAATTTGATTCACAGGATCTCAGAATTGACCACTATTGTTACTCTCGACATTCTTTACTATTATGTTCCTAGTCATTTTCAAATGTTTGCCTTGTCTCTGAACAATGGACTTTAGCCTATGATTTTCATTTGTTCGTGATTTGACCTGATTAGTAAGGGTTTTGATTTGCGATTGTAAAATGGGTATGTCTGTATAATATTTATCAATCCAGAACAAACAAATTTCACATTATGAATCCATGACAATCGTTTGAGAATACCCATGGTCGTGTGTCGTAACATCTCCACTGTTGCCTGTAGGTTTGTTATCAAACTTGATACCTAGAAATCCTTGACTGTGCTTCAAGCAGGGTGGAAAATTATCTATGAAATTGTAAGCCTGATCAAGACCAGGTTTGAGGGAAGGAGGGTCTTCTTCGGCCAAGAATCTCTCGATCTCTAAATCAGAGCTCTCATGGATCTCGATCGTTTTGATCAAGCTCACATGAGAGTTTGGTTTATTTCGTAGTTTCCTTGAGATTAACCTACCTTCCCTTTTATTTTTAAACCCTAAATCGATGTCACCTTTAGATGGTTTTTACGTAGGCCTGTTTGCGTTCTTACCAGAGGAATTAGGATGGGCATGTTGTTCATGGCTCTACTCGGCATAATTTTGGTCAGGTATAGGCTCACTGAGGGTGGTCGTAACACAGGCCTCTGTAGATGAAAGAACCATTTTGGCAAGGGCTATGGTTTCCTCTATCATAGGTTTTTCAACCTCTACAGAGTTGGAGTTAACGAAACCATTTCGGGTTAGGAAGGCTTTCCAATCATCATTTTGTAACTTCAATTGATGTACCAATAGTATCTTTATCAAACCATGGTGAAATAGGCTGGAATTCAAACATTGTCTCTTATACCTTTTCGCCATTTTATACAGGCTTCTACACAGGTAATAGGGCATATTTAACTAAAACCTGATGAAATTCATCAACAAACGTATGCGATATAGGAAAACAAAACCAAAGGACCCTCACATGTCACGAATTGTCTTAGGATTTCTAGAAAACCATGCCACTGGGTTTTCAAAAAGGACATAGGCATACCTTTATCACAGCAGTTGATTTTCCTAGATGTGAAGAACAGGTTCTACGAAACCTCCTCGACCTTGGCGCTTTTAAACCATTTCTTCCTGCTCAATGGAAGAACTATTTCTTAACCTAAAAATTCCTTTGTGACCTTGACCTTACTGTCTCATACCTTGGCTCAGCATACATCAAAAGAAAGGGAAAATTCCTGAGCTGTTCGCAAGTTAAAACCCTGGAATTTCTCAAGAAAAACAAGCCAGCCTTGACCCTCAAGATCCTCCCTTGCATCATCACACAGGAGCAGGGTTTGTGATCCATTGGGTTCAATTCTGATGACCAGGGCCATGGGGATTCGAAAGGAAGACAATAAAACACAATGAGTATGGAAGGTTTCTAGGAGAAAACCAGAGCAATATTTTAGACCCAAAACTCATCAATACCCTAGCGCGTATGAACAGAGGTTCCTCAATACCAAAGGATAGGCATGTTGTGAAATGAATGCGAGGAGTACATGCGAAACCTGAGACTTAGCTTGAAGTGATGGGCTTATCATTGTCGGACTTCCACCTCCCACAGGGTACAGGCCACGACCAGGTTCATTAAAACTTTATCATTGCGCAACAAGGTGGGTTTGGTTTCTAAAGTTCAGGAGAGGAAAAAATTTGTAAACCAACATGTAGTGACAAGGATAGGCATGACCAAGAGCCACAAAATATATATCATGGCTTAAATTAAATGGATCATTGGTGATTCAAATAACAACCCGAAGCATGCTTCACATTTGAGGAGTCAATAAATAAGATGAGCTTCATAGCAGGAAACAAAAATCTTTATTAACAAAAACTATGGAGCTATTTGCTTTTCATAAGCTTTAAATAAAGCGGTAATACAATCATAGGTTTTAATTCTTCATTCATGTTTTCAGTCACGAACGAAGCATGAAAACAAAAACACTAGGAATAATCGAAAGATCACATTTGTAGTTTCTAAAATTGCTTATGAAGAACAATATTCATATGACCCCAGGTAGGCAACTACATAATTTATTATTTGATGCTTTAAAAAGTTGAAAATATGTAGGGCTACCAACAAAGAGCCGGCCATGAAGGGTAGATTGTCATCCATAAGTTTCCTTTCATGGATTTTCTTGTAAATCCCATATCGATCTAATCTTGCATCCGACAAAGGAGTGCAAGTGCATCCTGACAGAAGAAGATACAAACGCAAAGCTTTGATTGCTATAGCCAAGTCACACTCATGGTGTTGGCAGGTTGTTCTGGGTATAAATACTCAATTTTGATATTTCGTTATGGTCGATGGTTGAGCTAGGCTCCTATATTGTAAATTTTTAATGAAGCTCTGGTTCTTCTGGTTATGTATCTGTAGTTGAGACTTCTTGTTTATTGTAAGTCAACTTCTTTGATATATTTGTAAACAACTATGTTATAACACTCGATCATGGAGGATCCAATCGAGGCTAGTTATGTTTCATTATGTAGGTTTGATCACAGTGACAATGCAACCAGTTTTAATCAGTTTATGTGTTGACTTTTACCTCCAATGTTGAATGACTCAGGCATGGATGATCCATTTGGTTCATTGTTATTGAATTGTGATGTATATTGGATTTCAGTTCAGTGATAACTTCATTCAGTTCCTTAAAACTCTGAACCAAGAGGATCTTGTCTTCTGAGTTTTTCCTCTTTAGGCTACTGGAAGACCAAATGTCCATAGTAGAACTATTCACTCTCCTCAAGTTCTTTCCACTGCTCACCTTTATTACAACTTACTGACTAAATTTAGATCAAGACCTCATATGCTTATGCACACCAGCTCAGTTTTCTGAGTTAAAGCAACATAATCCTGAGGCTGCGTCCATTAGATGACCCTTAAATTTATTCATTGTGACATATGAACTTAAAGCGACATAATCCCGAGGCTGCGTCCATTAGATGACCCTTAAATTTATTCATTGTGACATATGAACTTATGGTTACTGGTCTTACCTCTGCTGCAATCCATAGGTGACTTCTAGTGCTAACATTTCTGGGATTGTTTCCAAGGAACAAATTGAATACTTTTACCCATGATATAATAACAATGAGCTATTGATTCTGAAGGTGAATCAGACATCAGTACCATTGAAGATTGCAAACTGCACCTGGAGACTCCACTATTTCAGTTTTGGCTCCTAAAGGCAGACACACGAGGTCCACTTCACTTCTACCTCTAGCAATGTCTGAAGTTAACCCAGAGGAAATTATCAAAAAGGAAAAGATCGCTCAAAAAGGTGCCTCCACTATTGTACCAAGTTTTTTCGATAATTTGCATAATCCCTCTTTACAAACTACAGTAATTGTTTCTGATTCTCCTATTATACAAACTGATGGAATTTCAAGAAATTTAAGTTTTGGGAGTTTTCCTGCCAATTTATCCCCTCCTATTCTTGGTTTGGAAGGAGAGAGCTTTGACACCCCTTTCTCCCCCAAAGTTGTGAAGTGGAAGGAGATAGCTTTGACCTTAGAAGACTTTCCTACTCCTCCTCCTATTAGAGTTGTTGCAGTTACAGGAGGGAAAACCTCTGTTACCTCTAGCCCCTCATATTTATCTCCTAACGCTCAACCTTTTCCTTTTTCTCCCAGAAGCATAGCCCCAGTCTCACCCATCTAAACTCCATCCCTTCCTGGTTCTTCTCCAGTTCATGTCCAAATGGCAGGTGCTAATCCTCCTAGGAACATGATGGTCGAGATATTGGTTGCTAGATATGCCCCTCTGGTCTTACCTCATCCTATGAATGCTCTCCCAGCCATAGAATACCTTAAGTATATTCCTCAGTTCATAGGGGAGGGAGACACAACGACATAAGATAACCTTTCATTCTTTTATAGATTCATAGATATTCAAGCCATCGAGAATGAAGATGTGTGGATGAGATTTTTTGTATAGAGCCTTGACGGTGATGCCAGGGAATGGTTGAAGGACTTGCCTCCTGTATCTATTGACGGGATCGCTACTCTGGATGATGCATTCTTAAGGAACTTGAGAAATAAAAAATATCTCCTTTATTATATTACAAAATTTGGGGCACTTAAGAGAGAGGAGGGGGAATATGTTTCAGACTTATCAAAGAGATTTAATAAAATGTATAAAAGGATTCCATCCAAATTTAAGCCTACAAAAATATCTGCCAAAATGACTTATGTTAATTCTTTCCACACTGACTTTTTCCTACTGTTGAGAGAAAGAAGAGCTACCTCTTTGGCTCATATGAATGATGCATCCCTTGAAGTAGAATCCAATATATTGGTAGCTGAAAAACTTAGGGATAAATATGACAGAGACAAGGGAAAAGGTAGGTTTGAAACTCCAACTTCTAGTTTCTCTCTTGCCCCCCCTCAAATAGATGAAATTACCAAGATACTAAAATCACTTTCTGCTAGAATGGAAAAGATTGAATTAGAAGGAAAGAAGAATTACAAGAATGCCCAAAATGTTGATAACATAGGTAACTATAGGATGTCTAACAATGCTCCTTAGATTATCTAAAGAGACTAGAGGAATAGAGATAGAGATGATCAGAAAATACAGACCCCTCTCCAAAACAATATTGTTGCTGATGAAGAAAAAGGAGATGAATACCTTGATCCTGAAATCCATTGTCTTGCTGATACCACCTCTTTTCCTCACTTAAATTAGTCTGCATACGAGGAATCTCTCATGGATAGTCAGTTGAATGAGCTGAGAAAAGGGGACAAGGTCAATGTCAACCCCAATAGATATAACCTTAGGTCCAAGAAGAAAGAAGGAAAGCGTAATTTTCCTGAGGATCCTACCAAAGAAGAGAATCCTACTGAAGATGTAGCATATGGCAGCAAAGGTAAGAAAGTTTGAACCCCCTCTCAAGTGGCCATAACTCCTGTCCCAGAAGTGAAAGAAATCCTAAATTCTACATCCTGTTTTAATTTTGAGCATGAGGTTTAGAAGATTAGGATCCCTATAGCCCTTTCAGAGCTGGTCAAGCATGAATATTTCAAAAGGAGTCTCTCAAAGTTGTTGATGTTTGAACCCACAATTCATCCCACAGACTCAATCAATTTGCAAGATGAAAAGCCAACAATTATCTTAGGACCTATAATAAAAGACATAAATGATTCATTCCCTCCCTTCTATACACCACTGAATATACATGATAAGGTGTTGAATAACTATCTAATGGATTCAGGGGCATCTCATAATCATATCCCCAAAATTGCATGGAAGAACTGGGATTGGAAATCACAAAAACTTACCATGACTTGTATTCCTTTGACTCTAGGAAAGTGCAATGTCTTGGGGTTATCAAAGACCTAGTTGTGACTTTGTTTCAGCTTCCCATGAAAAGTGTGGTTATGGACATTGTAGTGGCCGATGTTCCCCCCAAGTTTGGCATTCTTTTGTCAAGATATTGGATAAAAAGACTTGGGGGAACCTTGCAAATGGACCTCAGGTATGCCACTATTCCTGTGTTTGGGGGGGAGCATAGAAGACTTTATAGGGAAGCCCAAATGGAATATATTATTAGTGATGAATCAAAACCCACCAATCATCCTATCTTTTCACTTGACACTGATCTAGGGTCTAGTTTGTCACAACTCACTGATGCTCCCGAGCCTCTTCTTAAACTCAAAAAGTAGTCTGTTACTTTTCATGAAGATTCTCCTCTCACCACTTATGTTTGGAAGATGTTCTTTGATGGCGCATCTTCTAAGGATGTTGTTGGTGCTGGAGTGGTTTTGATTTGACCTTCTCGAGAGACCATATCTCTTTCCTACAAACTAGAATTTGAAGCTACCAATAATATGGCATAGTATGAAGCTCTTGTTTTAGGCTTAAGGGATGCAAAGAACATGGGGATCAAAGAGATTTATGTGTTTGGGGATGAATAATTGATTGTTAATTAGATTAGATATCTTTATCAAGCGAAGCATCCCAAGCTCGGAACTTATAGAAATGAAGTATGGGACCTAATTGACAATTTTTTCTTGGCTTTGAGCATTTCATTCATTCTGAGAGAGGAAAACACAGTTGTTGATTCTTTGGCTGTTTCAGTGAGCAATTTCAGAGTTCCCCTGCCACCCAAGCTTAGGTATGATATAGAAGTAAAATGCAGGCCCTCTATACCTGACAATGTCAAGCATTGGAAGGTGTTTGAGGATGATATTGAGATCAAAAGGTTCCTGGAGACTGTTGAGGAATTTTTAGCATTGCATATATATATCTGGATCCTAATTCTAAAAATGAGCCTCACACTAATGTATTTTTGAATAAAATTGGTAATCATCGTATTGTGCAGTTGCCTAGCAATCACTTTCCAAAGGGACTAGTCCCTTTGGAAAGGATATTTGATAGTAATGATGTGGCAGTAAAAGTTAAGAGGCCCATTTATGATGCTGAGATATCTGAGTGCAACATTGGTACAGAGGAGAATCCAAAATTTGTCAAGTTGTCAAGCATCATGTCGAGGGAGAAAAGGTCCTAGTATGTTGAGTTATTAAAAAAATTTGCTGATGTGTTTCCCTAGACTTATGAGGTCTTAGAACATAGGACACCATCATTAATGAGCACAAGATCCCACTTAAGGAAGAAGCCAAACCATTTAGGAAGAAGTTAAGACAGATAAATCCTATTTTGTTGCCTATTATGGAGAGAGAGGTGAAGAAGCATTTGGAAGCTCAGATAATTGTGCCATTGAGATATTTTGAGTGGGTGGAAAATTTGGTTCTAGTAAGAAAGAAAAGTGGAGAAATCAGACTTTGTGTCAATTTTAGAAACCTGAATAGGAGCTCAAAGAAGGAAATCTACCCTTTGCCAAAGATGGAACACATATTACAGAGAGTGACTGGTGCATCTAGGATTTCCATGATTGATGGCTTTTCTGGCTACAATCAGATCTTTGTCTTGCCTGAATATAGAGAAAAGAAAACCTTCACCACTCCTTGGGGTACATTCATGTATGCCAAGATTCCCTTTGGGTTGATGAACACAAGGGAAACCTTTTAGTGAGCTATGGATATAGATTTCATCGGAGAAAAACACAAATTTGTGGTCATCTATCTGGATGATGTCACGGTTTTCTCCAGCTTTGATGTAGAGCATTGTGAGCATTTGAAAAAGGTTTTCTTGAAATGCAGGAAATTTGGTATCTCCTTAAACCCCAAGAAATAATTATATTCCATGAAGGAAGGGAAATTGTTGGGGCATATAGTATCTACCTAGGGAGTAAGGATTGATCCCAGCAGGGTGGAAGTGATCCAAACCTTGTCACTCCCTAGGTCCAGGAGCAAAGTCCAGTCTTTCCCGGGAAAGATTAATATTTGGAGGAGGCTTTTTTCCAATTTTGTTGAATTGATAAAGCTTATAAAAACCATGTTAAAGAAGGGAAATGAAGTTAAGTGGACTATTCAGTCTCGGAAATCTTTCGATTAGATAAAGAAAGCCTTGACTAAATCACATGTGCTTATTAGTTCTGATTACTCAAAGTATTTCCTCATTTTTTCATTTGCTTTGTTTGATACAGTAGTGGTTCTTTTGTTGCAGAAGAAAACTGAGGGGCTGGAGTAGCCTATATCCTTTTTCAGATGGGTATTAAGGGACACTGAGGTAAAATATGACATCATGGAGAAGCAGGCCTATGGTTTGGTAAAGGATCTCAAAGCCTTCAGAGTCTATGTGTTGCACTCAAATATTATTGCATACGTTCCTTCAGCTTCTGTGAAGGACATTCTCATTCAACCCGACATAGATGGAAGGAGGAGCAAGTGGATTTCCCAGCTCCTTGAATTCAATTTGGAAATAAATCCCACCAAACTAGTTAAAGGACAAGGTTTATCCAAGCTATTGGTTGAATCTAATTACGAAGCTTTGGGGGTTAATTTTAGCAGCACTTGCTCAGAAAATCAACAGGCCAAGTTGTCTCGTACAGGCCCATAAGTCATCCCTCAATTGGAAAAGTGCACCTGGTACAAAGACATTATATTTTTTCTGCAGGAGTTGCAACCTCCATATGGTATGGGAAAAAACAAGGCAAGAGCTCTTAAGCTCAAAGAATTTGAATACTGCCTTATTGAGCAGGTTTTTTATTGGAAAGGCCCTCTGGGAATGCTTCTGAGATGTTTAGACTCACTAGAGGCCCAAAAGATTATGTTTGATTTTCATGATAGCCTATGTGGGGACATCGCTTATGGAGAACCATGACCTACAAAATTCTCAGGGATGGGTATTTTTGGCCTACTTTGTTCACTGATGTCTGTGCAAAAATTAGAGCTTGTATTAAATGTCAAAAATTCGCTAGGAAGTAGCAGCTCAAATCCATGCCTTTGAAACCTGTGTTTGCTTCAGAGCCCTTCCAACAATGGGGCCTAGACTTCATTGGGTAAATTCATCCCACATCAGGTGGACAACACAGATGGATCATGACTACCACAGATTATTTTACCAAGTGGATAGAAGCTATCCCTACAAGGTGATCATTGGTTTTCTGGAGGATATTATAGTAAGGTTTGGTTGTACAAATAGAATCATCATTGATAATGCTGCATCCTTCAAGGCTGAAATAATGATCAAGTTTTGTGAGCGGTTCGGAATTTCATTGATCCACTCTACCCTTTACTATCGACAAGGAAATGGATTAGCAGAGTCCTCTAACAAAATCCTAATAAAGATCATCAAAAGACTGTTAGAAGACAACAAGAAAGCATGGGATTCAAAGCTCAAGTTTTCTCTGTGGGTTGATAGGGTGACAACAAAGAGGTCCTTGAGCATCTCCCCTTTTCATCTTATATATGAAACTTAAGAATTGTTTCCTTCTCATCTCACCTTGCCGGTGGAAAAGTTCTTCCAAGACTATCAAGAAGAGACTGATGACATGATCAAGAGAATACATCAACTAGTGGAAGTGAAGTAGGCTAGGGAGAAGCTTTTGGGAAAAGCGCATCAAATTCAATAGAAGATCAAGCAAGCCTTCAACAGAAAGGTGAGAAAAGAGGATTTCCGGCTGGGAGATCTAGTACTCAAATGGGATGCACCAAATCAAGACAAGGGAAAGCATGGTAAACTTGAATCCCTTTGGGTCGAACCCTTCAAGATTTATGAGGCATTTTCAAATAATACTTACAAGTTGCAGAATCTGGGGGGTGATGAATTTTTTGGTGGCCCAGTAAATGGGCACTTACTTCTTGAATTTTTTTTTTGTTTAAAGCCACAGTCGACGTCCCACCATTGTAAATACCATTCATGTTTTATGTTTATTTTGTTTTGTTTTTAATAGAAGACTCCACAACCCAACACTAAGTCACTGAAGTCGCAGAAGGAGTTATTAGAGCCTCGTAGGGAAGACTCTATCCCACATGGAGCCTAATGTTATCACATAAACTTGTCAAAACCTTAAAGGTTTGTGGTTTCTACCTAAGTATGTATTTTTTCCTATCTCTCTTCCTTTTGTAGACCCGATTGTAAGTTTTTTCTCTCGGCTTGTATTTTTTCTTCTGTCTGCCTTCGTCCATTTGATTGACCTGTTTTCTCTAAGATCGATCACTTCTCTAATGACCTTTTTCACTGATCATTTGTTTTCCCGAGCCCTCAGTCAGTCGTCCAGGTAATTGTTCATAGAAACCACATCCATAAACACAAGCTCATCACTTAGAGCGGGATGGTATGGACTTAAATCAAGCAAGCGAGAAAGATCATATTTCAATGATAGAGATCCATCAGGAAGATCATATCAACAACCATCGAGAAATCAGGATCACAGAGTTGCACGAAGTATAGCGTCAGAGTTATGAAATCGTGAGGCAAATCCTAGCCATTGATCCTGGGAAGGACATGTGGCACAAGATTAACATTTTGTTGACTCCCAGAATGGAGCAGTAAAAGGGAAGATTCTTGAGGATTCGTGAAATGAGAAATCATGAAATGATTTGAGCCATCCAATTAGGGGAACGTGTGGCAGATAAGAGAAATTGCGATTTCGCATTTCAGAGGTTTCATCATGGAGAAAGGTGCAAAGCCCCGAGTCCTGAAATGTCAATAGCTGAGGTCTCGAAGTGTTGATATCCTGAATGAAGATATTCTTATAGGCCATCCGATCAAAGGGGATGAATGGGACCTGATCCAAGAGATCGTGATTTCGCGAGTAAGAGTTTTTAGCATGGAGAAAGGTGAAATTTCCCGAAACATAAAATCGTGATGCACCTGGGAGTTAGGCCCACGATCATAGCCTGCGATCAGTATGGAAGTAGGGCCAGAAAGAAATGGAAAGACCATGTCGAGTAGCGGGCGGCTGAGGTTGTTCAAGGAGAGGATTGTGGCCGACTGATTTGAAGAAAATCTTATTCGTTGTTCCAGACATACTGTTTTGCGGTTTCAGGCATCAGAACATTGTGAATCAAGGGGAGCGAGAACTCCTGAATTGTGAAAATACCAAAATATTATTTTGGATAAGCGTGAGGTCACAGTCCACAATCATGTGGGGAAAGGGAATGGATCCGTGAAAAATATCAAAACACCCCTCTTGATCTCAGTAGACGATATGCGTAATTTCAAGGCGCCGAGATCAATTGGGAAGAGTCATGGGAACTGTCTAGAACATCCATGGATGTCAAACTCCGTATCGATCTCGATGCAAGTAGTTAATGAAAATGGGGAAGGTGGTTGAAACCTCATTTCACCACATAAAGGGAAAGCATGGAAGAGCCGGCCGTGAAGGGCAGATTGTCAGTCGAAATTTTTCTATCATGGATTTTCTTGTAAAGCCCATACCAATCTGATCCTGCGTCAGACAGAGGAGTGCAAGTGTAGCCTGATAGAAGAAGATGTAAACACAAATCTTTGATTGCTATAGCCAGGTCACACTCCTAGTGTTGGCAGGTTGTTTTGAGTATAAATACTCAATTTTGATATTTTTTATGGTCGATGGTTGAGCTAGGATCCCGTATTGTAATGTTTTAAAGAAGCTTTGGTTCTTCTAGTTATGTATCTATAGTTGAGACTTCTTTTTTAATGTAAGTCATCTTATTTCATATCTTTGTAAACAACTGTGTTTGAACACTCAGCCATGGAGGATCCATTCGAGGGTAGTTATGTTTTTTGATGTAGGTTTGATCACAGTGACACTGCTACCAGTTTTAATCAGTTTCTGTTTTGACTTTTCCCTCCAATGTTGAATGACTCAGGCATGGATGATCCAGTCAGGTCGTTGTTATTGAATTGTGATTTATGTTTGATTTCAGTTCAGTGATAACTTCATTCAGTTCCTTAAAACTCTGAACCAAGATGATATTTCCTTTTGTGTTTTTCCTCTTTAGGCTGTTGGAAGACCGGATGTCCATAGAAGACCTCTTCACTCTCCTCAAGTTATTCACCCTAATCACCTTTATTACAACTTACTAACTGAAGTTAGATCAAGACCCCATCTTCTTATGCACACCAGCCCAATTTTCTAAGTTAAAGAGATATAATCGTGAGGCTATGTCCATTAGACCACCCTTAAATTTATTCATTGTGACATATGAGCTGATGGGTACTGGGCTTACCTCTACCACAATACATAGGTGACTTCCAATGATAACACAAGTATTGTCAACAAGGAAAGAAAACAAAGACCAGGTTCAAATCAAAGGAATATTCAATGAAAAGACCATTGGAAATTGTGCATACTAAACTAGTTGGACCAACTACAACAAAGGGTTTAAAATGGAGTAATACTTTATGTTATTAGTTGATGATTATACAAGAATGATTGCAGTTTTATTTCTCGGGAATAAGCCAGAAGATTTTGAAAACTTCAAGGTCTACAAGGAAATGGTTGAAAATGAAATGGATTCAAAAATTAAATCTTTAAGATCTAATAATGGAGGAGAGTTCACTTCAAAGGAATTTATGGACTACTGCAGCAGACATAGAATAAAAAGGAAATTCTTCGTTGCTAGGACACCTCAACATAATGGAGTTGTTGAAAGAAATAACAAGATATTACAGGAAATGTCTTGAGAAATGATAATGGATTCAAAATTGACAGACATTTTTTGGACACATGCAGTGCATACAACAATTCACATTCAAAATAGAGTAATACTCAGAAACAACAATGACAAAAATTCCTATGAGCTATGGAAAGGAAGACCAACAAATGTGAAGCACTTCAGAGTATTTGGAAGCAAATGCTACATCAAAAGAGAAGATGGCAGAATGGGAATGTTTGACTCTCGCGTGGACAAAACAATACTTGTTGGTTACTCAAGTACAAGGAATGCATACAAGTGTTACAATATGAGGTTGAACAAAGTTGTGGAAAGCATCAATGTAACAATTTATGAAACATGTGGATGAGAATTAAATGAAGAAGAAAATGAATCAATGGAATAACTTTACGAAGAATAAGTAGAAGATGAAGAAGAAGTAGAAGGGGAAGATGAAGAGGATCAAACAGAAGTAGAAGAGCAAGTTCAACAAGTGCCTCCAAAGACACCTAGCAAACAAGTACATAAGACTCATCCTTCAGAT
>JASDQU010106938.1:47346-60388 GCA_032191745.1 Picea mariana | reverse complement strand
TAAATGAAGAAGAAAATGAATCAATGGAATAACTTTACGAAGAATAAGTAGAAGATGAAGAAGAAGTAGAAGGGGAAGATGAAGAGGATCAAACAGAAGTAGAAGAGCAAGTTCAACAAGTGCCTCCAAAGACACCTAGCAAACAAGTACATAAGACTCATCCTTCAGATCAGATTATTAGAAACAAAGATGCAAGAGTTGAGACTAGAAGAAGAATTTGTTCACCAGAAAAAACATATATAGCACTCTTATCTACGATTGAACCAAACGGTTTTGAAGAGGCCAACGATGATGAATTATGGAATAAGTCCATGAATGAAGAATTGGATCAAATAGAGAAGAATGACACTTGGGAATTGTTTCCAAGACCAAATAATAATAATGTGATTGGCACAAAGTGGGTTTTCATAAATAAGTTGAATGAAGATGGACATGTTACAAGGAAGAAAGTTAGATTGGTATGTAAAGTATATTCATAGGTTGAAGGAATCGACTTTGAAGAGACATTTGCCCCAGTTTCCAGAATGGGATAAATCCTATTTCTCTTAGCTTATACATGATCCAATAATATTAAAGTGTATGATATGGACGTGAAATCATCTTTTCTGAATGGGGAACTTGAAGAAGAAGCCTACATAGAACAACTGGAAGTATTTTAGTTGTCAAAGAATGCATATTACGTGTTCAAATTGAAGAAGGCCTTGTATGGTCTAAAACAGGCTCCTAGATCAGGGTACTCTAGACTGGATAAATATCTACAACATGTAGGGAAGTGCAGGAAACAACCTCTACATCAAGGTAGCTCAAGATAGTATTTTATTAATTGAAGTTTATGTTGATGATATTATTTTTGGAAGTAATGATGGCAGGTTAAGACATATATTTGCAAAGGATATGCATAATGAATTTGAAATGTGATTACTCGGAGATCTATCCTTCTTTCTAGGTCTTTAGATATGTCAAAGAAACCACAGAATTTTTATTTCTCAAACTAAGTATATCTGAGAAATTATAAATAGGTTCAAAATGGAAGATTTAAAACCAATTACCAATCCTATGCAAACAAGTTACAAGTTGATAAAATATGATGATTCAAAGTCTACAAACCAGAGGAAATACAAGTCAATGATTGGTAACTTACTATATGTGACAACATGCATACAAGATGTAATGCAGGGAGTTGGACAAGTGGCACAATTTCAAGAAACACCAAAGGAATCACATGTCTTTGCACTGAAAAGGATTTTCAGATATCTCAAAGGAACATAAGAGTTTGGATTATGGTATCCAAAAGGAAAGGATCTATAACTTATTATCTACACAGATGCAGATTGGGCAGGTTGCATTGATGACCGACAAAACACCAATGGAGCAACGTTCTACTTGGGTGAGTGTTTAGTATCTTTTCTACACAAGAAATAATCATCATTATCTTTATATACAACCTAAGCATAGTATATTTCCGCATCATGATGTTGTACTCAGGTTCTATAGATGAAAAAAACTTTGATAGATATACAGGTTGAGTGTGATGAGCCCATTCCAAACTATTGTAATAATACAAGCACCATCAGTATCCCAAAGAACCCGATGATGCACTACAAGATGAATAACATTACAATAATGTATCACTTTCTACAGGAATAGGTTCTAGAGAAGAGCATCATAGTTGAATATGTGGGCGCAAAAGAACAAGTGGCATACATCTTTACAAAACTTCTTCCATGAGAAGCCTTTGAGTATCTTCTCTAGACACTCAGAGTAATTTCTACTCCAAAATGAATGTTTTTTAATGCTTATATTATATGTCTTCTATTTACACGAGGAAGAACCATAAAGAGGATAGTTTAGGTTGGGATATTAGTTTTAGGAAGAGTTTAGTCAGGGGGAGTAGCCCCGGGTGGAAAGATACCTTTTCCATTGATGACAAAGGGGGAGAGATTTATCAGATGCAAAGATAAATTCTTGGAGACACATCACAAAGTCATGGTTCCAGAGGGAGCAATGATCATAGGGGAAGATCAGATGTAAATGTAAATTCTTGGAGAAAGAGCACAGAGGTATGGTTCCGTGGGGAGCGATGGTCATAGGGGGAGCATGAGTGATATGAATTCAGTATTGCATCAGAGTGTTTTAATCAGTGCCAGAGGGGGGTATTGATGATTATTTGGGTTGGTTGTCATTGATGTCAACCCTTGAAGAAATTCCAGTAGCACAAAGGTTTGGGTAATGGACCCAAGTTTGTTTGACGCATAATGGTATGAGTTTTAACATATTTTAAGGTAAGAATATTCTATATGGTTAATACATTTCATGCCATTTCTGGTGGTATGTGGAACATTACATAACTCCTCACAGTTAGATATTTATGGCCATGTGAAGCTGGATAACCCTCACGAGTCATCTAGAAGCCCCAAAAGGTCAAAGTAGTCAAAGTGGTTGCAAAGAAGAAATTATTTAAATAATAAAGTGAAGTGATGAGTGTACTATAAGTCAAAGTGGATGCAAAATAAATTTTTAAATAATAAAGTTAATGGATAAATTACTAAGTGGACAAGTGATTAGAAGTGGGTTAGCCCTAAAATAAGGAAAGTGGTCTAAGATGGTTAGAAGGTAACACCTTGAGGAAGCTACATAAAAGTATAAATAAGAGGCAAGGGTCTCTCATTTTAATTACACTTGAGAATATTGAATATCTATAAGTGACTGAGGTAACCAAAGGATATCTAAGATGATTTTAAGAGGGAAGTTGAAGTAAAGAAGGATGAAATTCAAGGGAGGATAAATTCTTTTGATGATGCTTTCTAAGGTATGCTATTTACATGTCATCTCACCATTTTCACAATAAATTTTTTTCTAGAATGATTCAGACCACGAAATATGGAGAACGTTGAGGAAACATATCCCAGTATCTATGATAAAAATTTCATATTATTTGTCGTTGTATTTTTGTAGTTACACCCCGTGAAAAATAGGGTTTGTGGCTAGTCCTAAAACTAGTCTAAAATAGGTGTTTCGGGTAAAAACGTCATAACTTGTTCATAACAGATCCCAATTTAGTAAGACCAAATGTATTAGTTAGGGTGAATTATTATTATTTTGTGTACCATTTTCAGATCCATACAACAAATATTCCATGTGGGGCACGCTCTACAAGTTCACTCTCTAGAATAAGCCAAAATTCAACAAGGTATGCCATTTTTTCTATAACTCCTTTTCTGAGAGGTTTCAAGTAGTGAAACATGGATGAATTACATAAAAGACATTGAAGAACATTGTGTACTATTTTCATATCTTTATTCATTACAGGTATGTAGTTATGATTATTTAAAGTTAGGGTTGTTGACTAATCCAAAATTAGTCATGTGAGACTAAAGTAAAGTTTGATGAAAATGCTACTCTCTTGTTGTTAAAGTTAAGGAAGGTTTGCAGGTATGTGATCATATACACCAGGTTTATTACAGATTTGAAAATCAGATTTGGATGATGAAATTTATGAGGGATTTTGGTTGAGGTACATGTTGGGTACATGGTTGAGACAAGTAGTTGATGAGTTGGCACATACATGAGGTGCATAGTTGATGATGTTGGCACATATTTATGAGTCATAGTTTATGTGTATTTCATGCATGATTCATACATATATGGTGCATGGTTGATGCACTTGTTGATGGTACAGTTTGAGGTACAGGTTGGTGCATGGTTGATGCACTTGTTTATGGTATAGGTTGGTTATAGGTTGTTTGGTGCAGGTTGATTGGTACAAGTTTACAACTGTATATCTCAAAGTAATAGTGTGATAGTGGTTCCATCATTCTACTTCTACGACAAGATAGGTTGAGGGGGCAAGGAAAGGTGGTTGTAGCCACCTTCTGGTTGTAACTGGAGAACATAGGGAGTTGTAGCCTCCTTCTGGTTGTAGCCAGAGAATTGGGGAGTTGGGGCTTCCCTCAGGTTGTAGCCTGAGAAACCAGGGGGTTGCAGACTCCTTCCAGTTGAAACTAGAAAAAAAAGGAAGTTGGTGCTTCCATTGAATGTAATTCTTAAATATATATAAGAAAAATCATTCCATTGTTTTCTCCAACTTTGGGTTTCCACGTAAAAACACTGGTGTACTGTGTATGTGTATGATTGCTCATTTTTTCATTGTTTATTTACTCTGAAACTATAGGATGATAATGCTACATTGATATAACACTTGCATTTTATGGTTAAAAAGGATTAAATTGCTTTGTTACTGATTCACACCCCCTCTCAGTAATCCAACAAAAAGAGAATGGACCGAAGATGTCAACTCCTGATTAAGTTGTGATCATCGATTTTGTTGAATCCTATGGGTAAGCCAAGATTGTTCATTCAATGGAATATTAAAATCAACCATCTGATATACTAGTGAATAGAGTATATGCAATTCAACGAAATTTACTCTGGAAGGATAGAAGGTTTGAAAAGTCCAATCATCTTGAATACTTAGAGAGTTGGAGCTCCTGTTGGCATATGTCTAACATTCATAGCTCTTGGTCATGTGAAGGTTCTTAAAAGAAACTCGAGGGACAAGTTCAATAACTACACGAAAAAAATGAGTTAAGCCCTTGGTTCTTAGTCGAAGGGAATATGAAAAATATATCAACAGAGAGTACTCATATGTACTCCGACGAAGTTTACTTCAAGAAGTATTACTAAGATAAAATGGAAGGCCAAAATCTGGAGGACTTGGCTCCAACATTGGTCTTGTGATAGAGGAATAAGGGTGAAAGAAGAGGGGCTATGAACAACGTTTAAAATGGATAAGCCCATGGTTTTGAGCCCGCGTTCATTTGAAAATTGGCTTGAAGGAAGTGCCTCATACATATTTCATTTCTATAAATAGCTTAAGGTTAGTAGAGTAATTCAACAGAGAATTAACACCATAACAATATAAAGAATCAGTAAAAGCTCGAATATGATCTGTTGGCGAAATAAGGACGCGGGAGAAGCATGAGAACGATATAATGAGTCAATCCATATCTGTGATCAACTCATGAGGAAAAAGTTTGAATCAAGATTAGTCATTTAAATGAAGAGGTGCAATGGTTCATGCCAAAAAGACACATTGGTTCAATCCTATACCGTTTGAAATAAACCAGAAGTGGTTGTGAATCTAAGGGTGTCTTTGTGGATTAAATAAATGTATATATAATGGATTGAATGGAATTTCATACTATGAGGTTGGTGCATGTTTACAAGTTAAGTCTTGTTATGAGGGTTAGATTCCTCACATATCAGTTGGATTTGAGATCAACAAGTTGGGTCTTGTTATGAGGGAGGAAAATGTTTGAATCAAGATTAGTCATTTAAATGAAGAGGTGCAATGGTTCATGCCAAAAAGACACATTGGTTCAATCCTATACCGTTTGAAATACTGTATAAACCAGAAGTGGTGGTGAATCTAAGGGTGTCTTTATGGATTAAATATATGTATATATAATGGATTGAATGGAATTTCATACTATGAGGTTGGTGCCTGTTTACAAGCTGAGTCTTGTTATGAGGGTTATATTCCTCACATATCAGTTGGATTTGAGATCAACAAGTTGGGTCTTGTTATGAGGGTTGGATTCCTCATTTCTCAGTTGGATATGAAAACTACAATCTGAGTCTTGTATCAGAGATTTGGATTTATCATATTCAGTTGAACTCGAATATATTAAAAGATTTATTTTATATGTATTCATATAAGTTAAATAAATAAATAAAAAATATTATATCTACTTCATACAATTTGTGTTTTAGATGTTTATGAATAATTAATTGAATTGCATATCTTATTCAGTTAATTTAGTTAATCTATGAAAGTGTGAAAAGTATCCAAAAGTTCCATACACTGATTCACCCCCCCTCTTAGTGTCAAGTGTATATTTCAACACTTCGTTTGACTCTTCAAATAGATTGTCTATGGTGGAAACCATAACTTCCATAAAGTCCTTAATATGCTTCTATTGTTCTAGGATGACAACCATGTCCAAAAGGGTACCATCAACTTTGATATTATACAATTGGTTAAGGATATTGTACTTAGAAGAGGGAAGAGGAGAATATACTCCTTAATCACTTGAGGTTCTGACAATTTGTATATCAACACTTTGAGAAGATGATCTTGGGATAGAATAAGTGTGGGGAAGATCAAATTTTCTCTTGGCAGTGTAAGCTTTATTCCTGGTATTGACTACCATAGCATCCTCTAGTTCAACCCAATCTAAAACAACGATTGTGGTATCGAGCCTTTTTCCAAAGATCTTATCTGTAGTATTTCTTTTAACTTCACAGGTGTTATCATCATGATTTTATTCAAATAAGTTACACCAAGTGTGAGTCATTATGGCCTTTGGCTGAAAATTGTTTTCAATAGTATTTCTAAAAGGTGTTAGGGAAGAAGAAGAAGCCCCAGGGCAAGAGGAAGAGGAAATTGATTTTTGTTCATAGGCTATCATCCTATTATTCATGTCTTGCATGAGCTATAGAATGGCAAACATGTTTGTTTTCTTGACAAGTCTCCCTTAGGAATACTCATTCTTTCTAGTTTCTCTTTGCATTCTAAGGAAGTACGAAGGGAAAAATCGAGATTGTTAATAGCCTTTTCTTCAAGTCTATGATGATAAGGAGAAGGTAAAGCATTATGATAATTCATGAGTGTAGCTTGATTTTGAGGATGAATTAGTTCGGGAATTTAATTATATAGCTTGGTGAAACAAAGGTTAAATATTTAATGGTTTCACCATGTTTACAGGTAATATTGTTGTATTCCCTTAACTAATCAGCTGGACTCTTAGGTTGTCCATAAGTTGACTTAAACCAATAGACCAGTTATCCCCAAGTTGAAAGTATTTTGGGCAAGAGATCTAAAAAACTGTTGCATCTTTCCCTTCAAGAGAATGGACAAATAAACACATGCAAGTATCGTTATCGTTAGCCCCTATGTTATGACAAGCATTAGAAAATGCTACTAGGTGTTCATTTCTGGTAACGATACCATTTCCTGAGAACCTAGGTAAATGATATTTGAATTTTGGTAATGGTTGGGTGGCTGGTGCAAGATTAAAGGGAGAAGACACGTGTTAGGGGGTTGTTGTAGCATCTTCCTCAAATTGGAAAAGTCCATATTTCTTAATTACCTTAACAATATTGGTAGTAGATTGGATAGGGACTTGATGACTATAGATATTACCAATCATAGATGCAATAGAAGTTTGTGAAGAGGATGAACCTCTATTTCCACTACCACTACCTGAAGACATCATATTGAAGGTGAAAGGTATGGGTGATGAAGATGAACTGGAAGAATTAGATAGATTTCTCCTAAGAGCACTTTATTGTGTTGATAAGACGATTTTTCCCCTTCCTATTTCATAAATAGGGTTAACTTCAAGGGGCAATCCTCTTCTTCTTCGAGAAATATGAGAATTAGAGGACATGAAATAAAATATTAAACAGGTAAGAGGAAAGGTTACTATTGATTTTTGGGTTGCCTTTGCATGGCTTCCCAACATTCACGAATATTTATGTCCCTTCCAATTACTTCCCAAGAGTGTTCAAGTTTATCACAAGTACGAGTAGTTTCTAAAATAGTTTTGAATAAATTCAAGGTAATGTTTGTTTGGTCATCGAGGCCATTTCCAATATTAGATTGTCTCACAACAAGTACTCTCATGGAAAAAATCAGTCAAAGAGTAATCAGGAAAAACAAAAAAATAAAATACAATCATGATACAATCAACCAGAGAGATACGAGAAGATCTCCCCAGTATGGTTGCCAATTAAATGTTGAGGAAAAGGTAAGGAGAACCTTACTAAATAATTTTCATATCTTTCTAGGGTAAGGCAAGATATTTGGGAATGTTACCTAAAGTTTATAGCCTTAAATTCAAAACAATCACTTAATCCACAAATAATATGTACGAGGGATCAAGGCTGATTTTATATATTATATGCAACTGTGCAAAAGAAAGAAAGAAAACATATACATAAGTGTGTATGGGATAAGATACAAGAATAAAAGTTAAATACGAACAATATCATTTAGATACACATGTGAGACTGAAATCATAAATCTGATTTTTATATTAATTTCATTATGAGATACAAAGAAAATTTATCTTTACAAACCCCTGCGAGGGTGGGACCAATGTCATATTTAGAAGTCTCTGATGGAAACCATAAAAAAAGAATATGACAACAAAAGAAAAATGAATCTAAAGATCTAGATCAACTTGCCATAAAAGTGTTGTCACTTGACTCTTTAGAAACAAGCTGTTGAAAGATATGATTCAATTTTGAATCATGATGCCTTCAATACGGCCTTGTTGTCATCAATATGGTTTAGCCTTCTAGTAAACTTAGAATGAATGAAGAAAATAAGTATCTCACAAGTACACAACAGACCTTATGTCATAATTTCTCCTTTTTTTCTCTCTCTCTTTGTCTCTTCTTTTGACTGAACTTTTATTCTTCTTCAAAACAAGTTATGGTAGTTCAACTACCTTTCTTTTGTTAATGTTTAGTTAGTTTAACCAATAGTTTAAGACAAATAGATAATAATAAAATAAATGTGGGTATATTAAATAATAACTAAATAGGTGGGACCCCTAATCTCTTTGTTAAATTTTAACTAAATATGACTCCTCCTTGTTACTCCTTTTCTATTGACTTCAATACTCAACATAATGTGAAGTATAATAACCCAAAAATATGCTCAAGCATTCACCTTGTAACTCCCATTCATATAAATAGTCAAACATTTTATCATTAATAATAAAACATGATTGTTGACCAAAAATAGGATAATATCCACAATGTCCAAAAAACTATGCTAAATATATGCTTGTTGTCCAAAAAAACAGTCTGTTGTCATACCAATAACAACATCAAAATACAAATTTTCTATGAGAGGTAGTTTGCCTCTTTTGACTACTTCCCTCCTTTGATCCTTCTGTTGTCTTTCCTTCTACAACAACCTTAGGCTGATTGGAATCTTGAGGATGAATTTCATTGATGACATGGGAGCAATTGTTCTTGAGGTGGAGATAAGAGGACATTGATTCAGAGAAATTTTTGGAAGAGTTAGGGGAATTGATCACTTTTTCCCTTTTATCAATATCTGGTTCATGCATGGTGGTTTTGAGCTTTTTTCTTGCATGTGAGGGCTGGGTTGGTGAAGCAACACGATCAGCTTGGGCAGCTAGGTTGAATGGCAGTGAAGGAGGGGGCAATGGAAATGATACTATAGGAAAACCATTATGATTTTCAGAAGGCTGATGGATGATATCTTTCCAGCCATCATCGACAGGTGGTTCTGGTTGCATAGAAACATGAGGGGGAACACAAATACCAGAGAATTTTTGATGTGGTTGGAAAGGAGGCCTCTCAGATCAAGGTTGGATAATCCCTTGGCCAACTAGATTGAATAACCCAACTTGGAAAAGTTGATTTAGTTCTTGTGGATCATCTTCAAAATGTATTGAGAATCATAACCTTCTATGGCCTCTTTTCCAATTGTTTCCTCTACCTCTGTTTGCACCTCTGCCATTGCTTCCCCTTCTAAAAACACTCATCCTGAAGCAATATTCCAAATAGAATAAGAAAACATTTCACAATCCATTCACTAATACTCTACCTAAATAAAATCAAGATGTTGGATCTATCATTCACAACAAAAGCATTTGCAATCCATCCATTGATACAATCCACCAAATACAAAATTTAATAATTAATTGCAATTGAACAGTAAATTATAGGGTTGTTGGAAAGATGGGGGGCTTTGTAATGAATGAAAAATGATATCGTGAAAGGAATGAACAAATTGATGCTATTCAAGCAAAATGGAGAGCCTTATCCTTATCAAAAAATGCCTTCATATTGAAACCTTCACTCAAATCATCATCCAATCCTTTTGAATGAAATTTATAATAACAAAACATGGAAGTGAGTTAAATGTTATTGGGAGAATGATGGGCATATAATGAGAGAAAAAGTGATATCATATACGGGAGTAATATGGTTATTTTTCTATTAAATAAAACATCATTCATTAATTATATGGTTCATAATAATATTCTTTGTTGGAAACATTTTACCACTATTCACCAAGCCAATTTAAAAAACAAGACTCCCATCAACCATTTCTTATATGAGCCACAACCATTTCTTTTATAAAAATTCATCATACAACATCCATGAAATATAACTTTTAAACTATTCAATATCAAATCAAGGAAAATTACAAAGTTGCCAACCTTCATAATCTTCCTTCTCTTTTTCAAAACCATAGATGTTCTTTTAAAATGGTAAAGCGTTCTGTAGGAGACCATTAACAAATATTTTTGGCTTAGCAATAATAATAACTAAAATATTTTAAATCGGCATGAAAGACTGAAAGGAATCACACGGACCTTTCAATGGTGCATCAAAATTTTCACTATAACCCCAAATCATTAGTGGTGAAATCAAATTGAATCGAAAACCCCAATGTGAGTTTAATAATCATCAACTCACATTAACTTCAAAAGTCAACTGAATTCCTCATGGATGAATAAAACAATGAGGCCATGATTTTGTGGTTTCGAATCAATGTTATGGCTACTGGGTCAAGAAACAACAATTCAAATTACTTACATGTTCGTATTCGATAAGATACAAGGCCCAGAACAAAAAAAAGTAGGTGTGGGGTTTGAAGTGCATCCTGTAAGCAAGGCGATAACAATTCCTTCCCAAAAATAGTTTTCTGGCAAACTTCCAAGGTGACATCATTTACAACACACAGGGCCTCATAACTCATCAAATGGAGGGAACTACAATTCTTGCAAGGTATGGGTTTGGCTAGGGTAATATACAAAACCTTCATTGCCATTTTCTTTTATAGAGAAAGAGAAGACTTAAAAATTAATCATAGAATCTGAGTGAAAACAAACGTATTTATTGTAAAAACCTTTTCCAACAGTACACATGCCTATGTTTGTTCCAGGCGTAACCCAACCATGTAATCTAACAGGAGCAAAATGTCGAATGATATTTCAGGTTCGAATCAATTTTACGCCAACAACAAAGAGAATACAATCAAAATGCATTTTGCATGGCTAGAATGAAAACAATCCACCGTAGACTTTGTATCTAAAACATAAATACCACGTTTAATTTAGTCTTAACACAATTTTATACCCCAACCAAAACATAGTGCCGATCTACAATTTTGGTTCGATTTTCTCAAATTCCAAAAGGAAAAACAAGGAAAACCCAAATCGAAATGTGATTTCACACAACCAGAGTGTTTTAAATAAATGTTGTAAACTTTGGAGAATAAATACATTTTGTATGCAAAATCTTAGAGCCAAAAATATGATTTTAACTCGAGTAGAGCTTAAATTTGATGAATGAAGAGATAAAATCCTCATACTTGTAAGACTAATTCTAAGGAAACCACAAAATGCAACTCCTTTTCCCCAAGGGATGAAAATGGTGGATTTTCTATTTACCAGAGTGCCCAAAGAAAATACCAAAAACATAGTAAAGGTGGTGTCCTCACACTAGGGTAAGAACAACGTGAAATAAATGCACATCACTTTCCATATCTGATGCAGGAGCATCTCTCCATGTCAGCCAGCCAGCCAACCAGCCACGTCAATGAATTCAAATCGTGTGGTGAAGAGAGGTGCAGCCTCATTTAAAATTTGAATTCAATGTAATTAAATGTTTAGGCTGTTGAGCCATAGAGCCGTGCCTTTGTGCAGGCATTAGGTAGGTAGGCCTTAAATGTTTTGTAAGGCTGAGATCTAGATCCAGATGCTGGACTAGACATCCCATTCAATGTAATTGAATAGGGTAGGTAGATTGGAGGGAAGAGCTCTAAGAGGCCCCTCGGGTAAAAGAGATTGGGTATCTCATTTTGAGTTAGTTGAGGTGAGATAGAATAGAAGAGAATCTATGAGTAGAGAGCAGAAGAGAAGAGTCGAGACCTTGTTACAGGCCGTGCTTAGGAACACCTTGTAAATATAGGAATTTTCCATAATTAATACAAAGAGCAGTTTTTCCTGCATGGATTCTGTGTTAAATGGGTGTCTGTGAGTGTTTTATTTTATGATGTGAATTCATGTTGTAGATGTATGCTAGGCATTTGCAGGTTGTTTTGATTTCAGGTTGAGGTTCTTTGTGGTTTCACGCCAGGAGGGCATGACAGAGTACTGCGGTCTCTGAATACCAATGCACTGAAGCACTTTTGAATTCTGCGGGTTTAGACAAAGACGTGCTGCGGCACAAGAACTGAAATCAACAACTTAGGGAAGACCTCAAGGTTTTTGAATACCTTGGAGGCAAACCTGTGTATGAGAGACACAGTGGAAGACAAAATTCTATTGTGAATTCTGTAGGGCACTACCAGGTGGGCATTGAGCAAGTGCAAGGAGTGCACGAAAGAAGAACTCTATTGTGAGTTCGTGGAGAACCAGAATCATTAAGGATTTTGAAGAGATCTGCCAAGTGGGAATTGAGCAAGTGCATAGGTGCACAGAGGAGTACAGAACTGTTGAACGTTCTGTGAGAGGAGAACTCTGCCAGGTGGGCATTGAGACTTTGTGCAGACAGGCAGATAAGAGAAGAGAACTCTTTGAGTTCTGGAACCTAGAGAAAGAATCCACTGAGGAATCTTCACAGGGTTGTTGAGCACCCTGAAAGACTCAGCAATAGGTCGCTTGAGAGAGAAATATCCAGGTGGGCATTACATTCTCCATTTGCAGGAGTAAGGAAGAAAGATAAAATCCCTTAGGGGTCTGAGTGTTTGAGAAGCTCAGGAAAAACAACGTCGTGGAGAACGTAGGTGAGGCTTAAAGTTGAGAGCTCGTAGAAGGAAGAAAAAGGTTGAGGCCTTTGAGAACTTGGAATTTTCCCAAGCATTGGAAGAAAGCACCAAAGCTCCGGAGGAGCAATATCGGCCGTTGGATAAGCCAAAGAGATCTGGACCGTTGGAAGGTTTTCATGTCCAGGGAGCATCAGAGCGAGCACATAGAAGAGGATATCA
>JASDQU010106938.1:29757-40952 GCA_032191745.1 Picea mariana | reverse complement strand
TCTCATTTTGAGTTAGTTGAGGTGAGATAGAATAGAAGAGAATCTATGAGTAGAGAGAAGAAGAGAAGAGCCAAGACCTTGTTACAGGCCATGCTCAGGAACACCTTGTAGATACAGGCATTTTCCATAATTAATACAAAGAGCAGTTTTTCCTGCGTGGATTCTGTGTTAAATGGGTGTCTGTGAGTGTTTTATTTTATGATGTGAATTCATGATGTAGATGTATGCTAGGCATTTGCAGGTTATTTTGATTTCAGGTTGAGGTTCTTTGTGGTTTCATGCCAGGAGGGCGTGACAGAGTACTGCGGTCTCTAAATACCAGTGCACTGAAGCACTTCTGAATTCTGTGGGTTCAGACAAAAACGTGCTGTGGCACAGGAACTCAAATCAACAACTCAGGGAAGACCTCAAGGTTGTTTAATACCTTGGAGGCAAAGCTGTGTATGAGAGACACAGTGGTAGACAGAATTCTGCTGTGAATTCTGTAGGGCTCTGCCAGGTGGGCATTGAGCAAGTGCAAGGAGTGCACGAAAGAAGAACTCTGTTGTGAGTTCATGGAGAACCAGAATCATTAAGGATTCTAAAGAGCTCTGCCAGGTGGGCATTGAGCAAGTGCATAGGTGCACAGAGGAGTACAGACCTGCTAAACGTTTTGTGAAAGGAGAACTCTGCCAGGTGGGCATTAAGACTTTGTGTAGACAGGCATAGAAGAGAAGAGAACTCTTTGAGTTCTGGAACCTAGAGGAAGAATCCACTGAGGAATCTTCACAGGGTTGTTGAACACCCTGAAAGACTTAGAAAGAGGTTGCTTGAGAGAGAAATAGCTAGGTGGGCATTACATTCTCCATTTGTAGGAGTAAAGAAGAAAGATAAAATCCCTTAGGGGTCTCAGTGTTTGAGAAGCTCAGGAGAAACAACGTCATGGAGAACGCAGGCGAGGCTTAAATTTGAGAGCTCGTAGAAGGAAGAAAAAGGTCGAGGCCTTTGAGAACTTGGAATTTTCCCAAGCATTGGAAGAAAGCTCCAAAGCTCTGGAGGAGCAATATCGCTCGTTGGATAAGCCGAAGAGATTTGGACCGTTGGAAGGTTTTCATGTCCAGGGAGCTTCAGAGCGAGCACATAGAAGAGGATATCATCATTCGTCAAATATCACTCAGATATCCATCAGCCATTGGATCGGATGAAGACGAGCAGATTTTAGCCTCTAGAGGGAGTGCACAGGAAGAAACGATCTGCACCGTCAGATCTAGAGAAATATCTCGGCAAACGTCAGATTTGACAAAGGAGTGAGGAGGTTATGACCAGGTTTCCAAGGTGCAAGCCAGTAGATTGTGGACCGTCGGATGTTCACATAGATTTCCGTTAGCTGTCGGATATGACAGAAGCTACACGAGGTTTAACATCGTGAACGGGAGGTTGAAAGTCCCGACGAGATGCGTGGCCATCGGGATATCGACATTCGTGAAATCGGGAGTCGTGATGACATGAGATCGGGAATTTTCATGGTGAAAGTCTCGAGAACGATCTATACCATCCGTTTGTGGAGACACGTGGCGGGGATCGAGCAACCCATCGGTATATCGGCTACCGGGGTTCTGAGTTGACAAAGGATTTCTGTCATCGGGGTATCGAAAGTCCCGAAATCATGAGATTGGATTAGGCCCATCCATCTGTTGGGGACGCGTGGCGAAGATCCAGATTATCGGGGAAAGTTTTGATAGAAAAGTCAAACTGGAGGATCGGGGTTCATCATTTCACAAATCCTGAGGACTAGAGGTCAGAGCATTTCATCAGCAGAAACTTCAAAATCTCAAGAGTTAAACAGGGTCGTCCATATTGAGGGGATGCGTGTCAAGGATCTAAGATCTTGGGAAAAGTCCCGAAAGGGAAGACTCCATCGGAGTTTCGGGACTCAGCAAATCATGGGTCACGAGGACAAGAAATCGAGTAAATCCATGGGGAAAACCCCGTAAGCGATCAGGGCCGTCCATCATAGGAGGACGCGTGGAGGACATCAGAGCATTCGGGAAATTACCCAAAAGAAAAGCTATCTATCAGTGTTACGGGGATCGGGATATCGTGAATCCCATGGACAAGAGGTCGGGGAAATCCATAGTGAAAAACCCGATACAATTAGAGCCGTCCATATGTCGGGATAGGTGGCAGAAATCAAGAACCATCGGCATATCTGGAGTCTCGAGACCAAGGGTCCGAGACCTGTTGAACCTTGAAAACTACGAGAGAACCACAGCTGTGGATATCGGAAGGACGTGTGTCGCATGATCATCCAACATCTGAGATCTGGACACCAGAGGTTACAGAGGTAAGAGTATTTGGTTTGGCATGTGGCAAAACCCGAGGGTTGATCTGAACCATCCATCCATTTGGGACGCATGTCGGGAATCTGAAGAAAGTCAGGGTTCGACATTTTTGTGAGCCCTGGTGACAAGGAGGAAAGCACCATCGTGGGGCCAGCTGTCAGCATAGCGGAGAATTGGATTTCGAGAGATCGAGGAAGTCAAGGGAAAAAGCACTTCGGCATTTGAAGTCACGAAACCCCGAGGGAGATCTGGAACCATTGGTTTTAGTGACCAATCATAGCCATTGATTATGTTTTACGGTGGAAGGGCATCCCAGTGATGTCATATCGAGATTCGGAGAATCGAGAATCCTAATGACACAGGGTTTATGCATTTTGGCATTGCGATGTCCGAAACCACGATGAGAGGTAAGACTGTAGTCACGGGGATAGTGGTCATATGGGCTAGGATTACAGCTAGGAGGGCTAACACGTAAAAGGCGCATCGGTGAATTTTCTCATCGGAGATTGGGAGATCGCGGGGACAGAGATTTGTGACATCAAGGATCACAAAACCCTGAAACCCGAAATTAAGTCGGGGAGTTCACGGTTGAATGCAGAAAGCCATGTAGGTGAATAAAGGACCTGTAGATCAGGGTTTCATCAGAGATTCCAACAAGAAATCGAATGAGCTAATTCGGTTCAAAGGGGAATTTGAACGATTCTGTGAGCAGGAGCGCGACGAGGTAGTGGTCATGAGGACCTAGCCTGCATCAATATCCCATATATTAAATGTCATCAACCAAAACATAGTGAAGTGTGCTTACCTTCCATAGAATCTTCACACACATGTCAACTATCTTGGAAAATTTACCATACGAATTTTCAATATCAAAAGTCGAGTCCAAGACCAACAAATGGATCGACAGCCTATAAAATTTTCCAATGAAGAAATTCTATACCACATGACAACCCATTGTCCAAATATAACATAAGTTTGCATGTAATTTTCACTTAGTGTTAAAGTCTATATGTAGCAAGAGAAAGAATGTTTAACAACATAAACATTTCAAATCAAATTACTAACCAAACATCAATAAATTGAAAATATAACCAGAGTCTTTCTTTTGCTCTCAATTGTGAAATTATTCCTATAATGCAATCATAGGCGAAGCTTGGATATGTTAACAAGAGGATCCATTTCCTTTTTATTACTATTCTAAGGGGGTCCCACCTATTTAGTATTATTAATATGTATGTATAAATGCATTGCAACTTATTTGTAGGAAGAGCTCTCATGTTGTTCTTTTTTAGGCATCAACATAGTGGACTCACCTAGAGTCATTTCTCCAGAGACCAAGAAGAGGCCAGTCTAGATTCATGATACACTACAAGATGAAGAGAGGCATGTAGCTCCCCTTGTTACTTTTAGGCAAAGTAAACAACCTCATTGTAACATACCCAACAACCCACAAGTCGGGGTACACTACCTTCAAGCCCTCCCTTGGACTTCTTTCTCTTACCAATAACTTCTTTTATTAATAAGAATGGATAAGATACAATATTTAGCGACATGCACAACATTATCCATCAAGCATGCATAATCTAATATTCAGTTAAACAATAATTAAAATACACCATGGAATACATTCATACAAAGATAATAATATCACTACAAAGAACACTTATCTTTATAAAAATGTGACATCAACTGGTTGCAGACCAAGGGCGTTCCACCCAGTCGTAGACACAACTCCTCCAAATCTCAGCAACAGTGTCACCCTCGAGCTAGAGCTATGAATCCACAAGGACGGTTCCAGACTATACTTGGATTCCCAAACCAGTTAGCTCTCAATCTCTCACAGGTTTCCCAGCACCCACAACAATCCAAGTGCCCAGTTCTCTTCTACCCAGCCTATACCACCCCAAGAGAATCAACCTCCACCCTTCTCTACCATGTAGTCCCTCGGGCAATCCTTCTCCTTATTTTGTAGGGCCTCCAGCACAGCTGGTCTAAAATCTCAATGTTGGAACTCTTAGGACTCAGAGTTGTGAGAAAAACAGGTTACAAGCGAATGCATCTTAGACATGCAAGCCCCGGGCCATTGTTGGATTGCACCAGTGACCATTATAGCCAACTACCGCATGGATAATTATCAGCAATTCCTTTCCCTTTACCCATCCAAGACGCAGGTGAGGATGTATAAATGGATAGGTAAGTGTGTGCATGGGGTTATGTGAGGGAAAAATGAGTGAATGTATAGGAAATCAGTGAACAAGACATCAGTCGAACCCCCCCATCGGATCAGAGGGGGGTTTAGGTAACTTCGGGGGGAATCAAGAACCTATTGTCCTTCCCCAAGAATATCATGTAACCTATCCCCTCCCTTATACAAAAGGGGTAATTAAAATAGGAATAAACACTTATCCCCTCAAGCCCCCTCTCTTGTGGAATCATATCCCCCTATAACTCTAGTCCTTGTCCGTCTAGCAACCAACGTTGTATTTATTATTAATAATGATAAAAACATTACATGTCTTGGGCACACTGGCCTTTTAATAATTTTTTTGGCACTCTGGCCTCTCAGCATTGTAACAATACATTATTTAAAATGGGGGTTCAAAACATGGGGTGTTACATCCCCTCCCCCTTATTTTGGCAATGTCCTCAGTGCATATACAAAATAGAGATAAAAATCTCAAATTTATTCAAAAATCTGTGTGTAATTTGACCGCATGGCATATTCATTCTCCTAGGTAGCATCTTCAAGACCGTAGCAGGTCCATTGAACTTTTACCATCTCTATAACTCGATTTTTGAGCATTTTTACCTGTCTGTCTAATACCCGTACTGGTTGAACTTGAAAGTCTCCCTCCGTCTCTGCCTGAATCAGATGTCAAGCAATAACATGGTTAGGATCATGTACATATTTATTTAGTAAAGATACATGGAATATATTATTCACATTCATGGAAGTAGGCAATGGAAGCATGTATGCAACTAGCCCTATTCTGTCCAATATTTCAAATGGACCACAGAATCTGGTTACCAACTTTGTACAACTACCCAATTTCAAAGAACTTTCTTGGGCTTCACTTTCAAAAGTACATGATCCCCTACTTTAAATTCTCTAGATATCCTATTCTTGTCTACATAAACTTTCTGTCTATCCTGAGTTTCCTTTAATTCTGCTTGATCTTAACCACCTGGTCTTCCATGTCCTTAAGAAACTCTGGCCAAAGTACCACTATATCTGCTGGGTTGTCCCAACTCACTGGAGTATTTCATTTCCTACCATACAAGGATTCAAATGGGCTCATTCTCAATGAAGCTTGATACCCATTATTCTATGAAAACTCAACGAAGTGTAAGTAATCTTCCCACTTAGATGGCTTATCCATCACATACATTCTCATCATGTCTTCAATTATTTGAGTGACCCTCTTTGTTTTTCCATGTGTCTGGGGATGATACATGGTGTTAAAATTTAGATTTCTACCAAATCCTTTAAACAATCCCCTCTAGAAATTGGAGGTAAAATTCGTATCTCTGTCCGAGATGATTGTCCTAGGTACCCCATGCAATCTATTAATTTCCTTCTTGAAAATTTTTGCAATATTAGTCATTGTATGTGTTGTCTTCACAAGTGCAAAATGAGCATTGTTTGTTAATTTGTGAACCACCACCATGATTGAATCAGGTTGCTTATTCATTCCGGGTAATCCTGTGATGAAATCCACGGTGATCACTTCCCATTTCTTCTCTGGGATTGGCAATGGCTGCAGAAAACCTGCTGGGTGCCTATGCTCAGCCTTCACCTTCTGACATTCCATACATTGAGCGATGTAATCAACAATATCCTTCTTCATTCCTGGCCAAAAGAAATAGCTTCTTACTGTTGTAATTGTTTGTTGGTAACTGGGATGTCCAACATAAGGAACATCATGCATTTCCTTCAGTACCAAATTCCTCAATTCTTTGGAACTAGGAAAATAGATTATGTTTTTATCCATGAGAAATTCATCTTCCTTTACCTCATACTCCTTTATTTTCTGTTGTACATCTCCTTTTTGTAAGCTTTCCTTTACCTATAGGTAATGTTGATCTGTAACAAGACCATCTAAAATTTTTCTCTTCAAGTCTGACCGATGCATACTGACAGCAGTATCATGCATGAGGTGCACTCTTCTACTAAGTGCATCGACAACTTTATTCTCCTTTCCTTTGATATGCTTGATATCGAGGTAATATTCACTTAAAAATTCCAGCCATCTTGTTTTCCTGGCATTCAAGGTCAGTTTTTCAAAAAGATACTTCAAGCCAATGTGGTCTGTCCTTAATTTGAATTTCTTCCCCATGAGATAATGCCTCCATATCCTCAAGGCATGAACAATGGCAGCAAGTTCCAAGTCATGTGTGGCATAGTTTCTCTTGTGTTCCTTAAGATTTATGGACTCATATCCAATGACATGTCCATCTTGTGTTAGGAATACTCCATGTCCTTCCTTACATGCATATATGCATACCACAAAAATTTCCTTTCGGTCATCAATATTTAACACAGGTGCACTAGTAAGTAATTCCTTCAACAGATTAAAATTCTTTTCACACTTGAGTGTCCATTCAAATTTAGTTCCCTTCTTTTGGAAAAAAATGATGGGATGAGAAATATTAGAGAACCCTACTATGAACCTTCTATAGTAGCTAGCTAATCCCATAAAAGATCTGATGTCTAACACACTTCTGGGTGTTGGCCATCATCTAATGGCTTCAATCTTCTCTGGATCTATTGCTATGCCCTGCTCTGAAATAATGTGTCCCAAGTAATGGATATTCTTTTGATAGAAAGGACACTTACTCAACTTGGCATACAACTAATGTTCTCTCAGTACTTGCAATACCAGTCTTAAGTGGTGGTCATGCTCCTCTTCAAACTTAGAATAGATAAGTATGTCATCCAAAACTACTATGACAAACCTATCCAAATAATTTATGAATATGCCATTCATTAATCACATGAAGACAACTGGTGCATTGGTCAAGCCAAATGGCACCACTACAAATTCATAATGCCCATACCTAGTCCTAAAGGTTGTCTTATGAATGTCTTCTTCCTTGATTCTTACCTAATGGTATCCCACCCTCGGGTCAATCTTTGAGAATATATTTTCTCCTCTTAGCTGATCAAAGAGGTCATCAATTTGGGGTAGAGGATACCTATTCTTTATAGTGTACTTGTTCAACTGTCAAAAGTCAATACACAGCCTCAAGGTTCCATCCTTCTTTTTGAAAAAAAGCATTGGTGCTCCCCAAGATGAAACACTTGGATGTATGTACCCTTTCTTCAAAAATTCCTCCAACTTTATTTGTAATTCTTTTAACTCTGGTGTGCTCATTCTATAAGGTGTTTTTGACACCGGGGCAGCTCCTGGCACTAAATCAATTGAGAAAACTATCTCCCTTCTTGGTGGAAATCCGGATATTTCTTGGAATACATCTTCAAATTCCTGAAGTACCAAGAAATATTTGAGGCTTGGCCCCTTTCTATTATCCGTCTCTTCCACATGAGCTGCATACAATTGACATCCTTTCCTAAAACATCTTTTTAGTTGTAAGGCTGAAATCTCCCTTATAGAGATGGGTCTTAGAACTCCTTTCACAATGCTCTATTTTCCATTTCCATCAAGACATGTAAATGTCTTGTTATGACAATATAGGACAACATGATGCTTGTCCAACCAATCCATTCCAATCAGAATATCATAAGACCCCAATGGTATGATATTTAGATCAATACTAGTATTCACACCATTAAGACTTATGGAACAACTTCTGACCATATCATGGATTCTTCTTTTGGTTCCAGTGGAGAACTGAACCAAGATTGCTTTTCCAAGTTTTCTTTTCTCCAAATGTAATTTATCCACTATCTTAGGATCAATGTAGCAATGATTTGCTCCTAAATCAATCAAAATAGTGACAGGCTGATTTATGATCTTACCTTCCACCTCGATCATATTGGATTGATACTCTGCTTTTCGATCATTTAAAGCGGCATAGATTCTTCCCATATCTTCGATTTTTGTAGCCTCTTGGATGTTGTGCACAGTCTTCACTCTGTCCTTTATGTGTGGGAAATCCTTGTACATGTGATCTTCCTTGCATCCCCAACATTGGATTGGTGGTCTTCCCCTTTTTCCTAAGGAATATTCTTTCTTGGAATCCCCCTTAGCATACTGATATTAATGATTTCTATTAGGCTCATTCCTATTGAAGGGAGGTTTGAATCATTTCCTCCTCTGACCGAACTTCACATTCTTTTTTTCCTTCCAAGATTTTTGTAGGGATTCTCTTCCTTGGCCTTGCTCATACAAGTATTTAGCCTTCTTGATGACCTCAATCAAGGTCTTGGGTTCATCATACTTGATATTTTCTTTATAAAAGGCTGGCAGTCCACTTAGAAATCTCTGTATTTTCACTTTCTCATCACCAATGAACCTGACATATTTTAACAATCCCAAGAACTTATTCTCGTATTCTGCCATAGTCATGCTTCCCAACTTGAGTTCAAAGAACTCCTGCATTTTCTTGTCATAGAAATTCTCTGAGAGGTACTCCTTATGGAAGTACTTCTTTAAATGTTTCCAAGTGATCCTACTTTCATTAACATGTTCGAATTGCTTCAGTTGGTCCCACCACATTGCATCTTTCCCATGCAAATGGTAGGTGGCAATGCTAGCTTCCAGGTTGGATGAATAGTTATGCAACTAAAAATATCTCATGAGCCCAAGCAACCATGCTTCAACATCATCTTCCCTTTCTCTTTCACCCCCAAAGGAAGGTGGCTTGAGCTTCCTCAGCTCTCCTTACAAACTATCTACCTCTTGTTTCCTTATTTGGTGTCTAATAGGAGACACCTTTGGACTTCTTATGAGATCATCCACTGCGTAAAACTTTCTTTATGAGTAAGGAGGTGGGTGGTGTCCATGAGATCTTCTAGAACTTCTAGAATAACCATCTCTTTCATGATCATCCCTTCTTTCATGGCACCTTCCTTTTTCCTCTTGTCTCAAGTTTGATCCCTTCTTCGTTTGTCTCTACAACTGATTTAAGATCTACAACACTCAAGAATTTATCTAACTTTTCTCTCTCATCAGTCTCCTTTTGTGTGCTTTGTAGCTCTGCACTTCCATATTCAAGCTTCTTACTGTTTCTTGTTCTCCTTTTCCCTTGTGTCCATTGGACTTTGTCTCTGCATTACCAACTTTAGTATTCTAGCCTTCAACCTCCTTATCATTACTAGAGGCTCCCTTGCCTTCTTCCATTTCCTCAATACTCATCTTGAGATGATGTTCTTAAGCCCATTAATGTTACAAAATGTGAAAGCGACCATTTTGTTAGAATTATGCATATGATAAACAAAATTTCCAAACCGTGATACATGTCTCCTTCTTTTTTTGTTCATGGAGATCATATCCCATTCTCCAAAAAAATAGTGTCTTCTTATCCTTGGCTGACATAGAATTTCATCCTACACAAGGGATTCCTTCAGACCACCTTCCCAGGTGACCACGAATAGAAATAATGCCTAAATCTTTCCTTAGCACTTTTCTATCTTGAAGACAACCAATTCGGCCCTTAGCCCTTCTTCCCTCATTTCTCAACCTGCATATGACCACAGCCATGACCCCACGCTTAGCTAGAAAAGAACTTGTCCAAATCTTTAGGACTTTGAAACTTTTAGCCAGAACCAGATCAACGGTCCTTGACCTCTTTCATGATCAATGATCAAGATCCACTTCGGGACTCCATGCTTCGGGAGTCTCAATTTTTTTCTCTTGCATCCTCCCGGAACAATTTTACCTAGAGTTCATGATATGCCGATGATTGTCCTCCCACAGATCAGTGGCTGTGAATCACTTTGGATCTTTGATATTCAGAAGTTTCAAAATTTTGTCCTGCACTTTCTCCCGGAGTGCTTTCACCTGAAGTCGACGATCCTTCGATGTGTTTCTTCTAGAATCAACAGTCGATATGTACTACGGCCTTCAGGAGTTTTCGACCCAATGCAACCTGTCACATATTTCCCCTCTGGAGTGCCCAATCTCTGGAGTACAAGATCTGTTGCCACATGGTGAAATACTAGAAGCGGACACGTGGCCCAATCAAGCGAGTGACACATGTCACGTTCCGACCGAAATTTCAATAATCCAAATGCTCAAAACTTACTAACATGTGGAACACATCCCCTATGTCCACGTCATCCCAGGTGATGTATGCAAGCCATGTCACTTTAGGATTTTGGGGTCCACATCACCTCCAGGTGACGTCATTGTGCCCCACTTCTTCAGCCCTTCAGGCTTTGGGACTCTGGGCTTCAAAATTTCAACACTAACACACTTCCAATTCTCCCAAACTTTGAATTCCCAATCTGACCAATCTATTTCCATGTGTCTGCCTAGATCAGATGGTTGAGATTCACTTCGGATCTCTGAGGTCCATAGATATCAATTCTCAACTTCTCCTCCCTCTCTTTTTCTTGGAGTTCTTTCACCCGGAGCTCACTATCGGTTGACACGTGTCCTCCTACAGATCGATGATACAGGACTACTTCTTCCCTTCGGAGGTTTGTCACTCGAGCACTAGCAAGTGACATCACTACATGCCTTTCAATTTGCAGGGGCATGCATCGATGGTGTGGAGTAACCTACCTTTTGCCTCGCAATTCCCCTGATACTGACACATAACCCCTTGGTGAAACCATGGTTTGGATTGCGGGATTTCCTTGGGGAATTATCTCTCATGTATCTTGGTTTCCCGCAATGCCTCCTGTACATTGATCTTTCTCTCCAATGGGATGCGACAGTTGGGACATTAACCCTCGCTTCCTTTTCA